>JASSUY010030685.1:128130-175615 GCA_032466535.1 Forpus xanthops | reverse complement strand
GCCGCCCCGCCGGCCCTGCGCGCCCCGGCCCGTCTGCGGCGCCGCGGCCAGCTGGCGCCAGCGCTCATATAGGATGCGCGGGGATGGGACCGCGCCGGCCAGAGCAGCGGCTTTGCCATCTGAGTAACACCCTGCAGCTCCGCTCCCCCCGCGCTCCGGGCTTCCATTATTTTTAATTCCCTCCCCGTTTTTTTTCCCCTCCTTCCTCCCCTCTCCGCCGTATTCGCGCTCTCCACGCCGGCTCCCGGTAAGTGCGGGGCGCGGGGGGGGCCGCTGCCAGGGCGCACTCGCTGCTTTCACTAAACACCCTTCTCCTCCCTCCTCTTCGCCTTCTCCCCCCTTCTTTCTCCCCCTCCTTTTCCTTTTGTGTCAGTCCCAGTTCTTGCTCGCACTACTCGGCATTGGATCTGCCCTTCTTCCTTTTTCACCCCGCTTTTGAAGCCAGCTGGGAAAACTCCTGTTGACGTTTGTAGGGAGAGTGGGGGGAAAGGAGGCTTTTTGCCGTTTCTTTTTTTTTTTGGGTAAAGAGTCTGAAATGGGATCTCTGTTTATTCTGCGGGGCAATGAGCAGGGAGGGCGCAAGGAGAAGACTTTGGGGGAGAGGATATTTTTGGAAGGGGGGGAGGGGCTCTGCTTCTCCCTCCCCATCCATGTACCGCCCGGTGCGGAGCTCCCGAGCCCCTCACCCGTCCGTCTGTCCCTACAGGTGCTGCCCGGACCTGCCGCCGCCCGCCTGGACAGAGACACAGTGACACCGGGGGGCTCCCCCCACCCTTCCCGGGGCCCACGCCAGCCGCTCGGCCATCTTCTCCTTAAGAAAAGCCACCCCGTCTCCTAAATCCCACCAGCAGCGCCAACCCCCCCCCTCCCCGAGCAGCACCGGCCCGCTCCTGCTCCGGGGCTGGGTGGGAGGGGAGGCCCGAGGCCATGGAGGTGGCCACGGACCAACCTCGCTGGATGGCCCACCACGCCGTGCTCAACGGGCAGCATCCTGAGAGCCACCACCCCGGACTGGCTCACAACTACATGGAACCAGCGCAGCTCCTACCTCCGGATGAAGTCGATGTCTTCTTCAACCACCTGGACTCCCAGGGCAATCCCTACTACGCCAATTCCGCCCATGCCCGGGCCAGGGTCTCCTACAGCCAGGCACACGGTAAACCGGCACCTTCTGCTCGGGTGGGAGGCGAGCAGTGACGGTCGGGGGGACCCTCCGGTGCGTCCGAGCAGGGGGGGAAGGAGACCTGGGAGAACAGGATAGAAAGGGAGGCACGGCTGCGTTTTAACCCTAGAGATAACCGAGGACTGGCGGAGGGGAGGGAAAGAAAGGGGGGAGGTTAGAAAGGAAAGGGAAATAGTGCGCGCACAGGCTTAAACTTCTCAGGCACGGCTACTTCCCGGATGCAAAATGCAAACCGGTTCAAATCGGCGATGGGTTTTCTTTGGGGGTGGTTTTAGGAGCCGAAGAGAGAGCGTTGCAGCAGCTCGGAAGATGGAGCAGAAAGGGGCTTGCTTCTTACCCCCGGGCGGGGTGTGGTGGCAAGAAAGGGGAGATTTAACCCCTGTCCCGGGTGCCTGGTGTGCTCCTGTGCCCTCCGCTCCCCGTCTCCGGGCTGGCCGGTGTCCTCGGAAGGGATGGGGTGAAGGGGGGGCTGTTGTGCCAGCCCGGCTGCGGTTCTCCGGGCCCCCTCCAGTCCCTGCAGGCCGAGTTACTGCCGAGGGACTGCGGCCTTCCCGCGCTGATACCGCTCACTCTTGTGTCCTTACAGCCCGCCTGACCGGGAGTCAGATGTGCCGACCTCACCTTCTCCACAGCCCCGGGATTCCTTGGCTGGACAGCAGCAAGGCGGCACTGTCCGCCCATCACCACAACCCCTGGACCGTCAACCCCTTCACCAAGACCCCCCTGCACCCCTCGGCGGCCGGAGCACCGGGGGCCATCTCAGTGTACCCGGGCAGCAGCACATCCAGTACCGCCTCTGCCTCTTCGCTCACCCCGGCCTCACACTCCGGCTCCCACCTTTTTGGCTTCCCCCCGACTCCTCCCAAGGAAGTGTCCCCGGACCCCAACTCCACCAGCGCTGCTTCCCCGTCCTCCTCCGCCGGAGCTCGGCAGGAGGACAAAGACAGCATCAAGTACCAAGTCTCGCTGTCCGAGGGGATGAAGATGGAGAGTGCCAGTCCACTGAGGAGCAGCCTTGCCAGCATGGGGGCCCAACCGTCAACCCACCACCCCATCCCCACATACCCCTCCTATGTGCCAGCAGCACACGACTACAGCAGCAGCCTCTTCCACCCTGGCAGCTTTCTGGGAGGCCCTGCATCCAGCTTCACTCCCAAGCCACGGAGCAAGGCCCGGTCCTGTTCGGGTAAGTGCTGGATTGTGATGTGGGGTGCTTGTGGCTGGGGACGGAGGGGCAGGTGGCAGATGCCCCTCTTCTGGTGTTTTTTAAGCGAGGAGTTAGAGCTCGTTTCCAGGCTTCCGTGGGTGCCAATGCATCCACAGCGGCCGCTGAGCGCCGGCAGGCTCGGAGGGGATGTGGGGAGCGGTGCAGCGGGAGCCGGCAGACCCACTGCGGCAAGGAGGGATTAATAGGTTAAATGTATGTCTTCCCTAAGAGCAACGCTGCCCTCGGCACCCCCCGGGCGGTGAAACCCCCGCGATGGTCCCGCGTGGGGACCCTGGGCCAGGGCTCTTCCTCCCGCAGTCGCTTCCCCGGCTCCTCGTGAGCGCAAACCCGGCCCTGCGCAGGGCGAAAGCGAAACCGCCCCGGCCGGGGCCGGTCCCCATCGCCCGGGGCCCGATTCCCTTCACGTTTTAAGGGAGCAAAAGTTCAGGTCTGGTTTACATACCAGCGCAAGGACGGAGGTGTCATCGCTGCCTTTCGCCAGCACAACTTTAACTGGAAAATACCCTGGTTTCTTTCCCCCCGAACCAGCCGTATCCGTGCTTCCAAACGTCTTTCCCATCTCTCAACCCCTCCTTGCGTTTCTCCAGACCTAAGTCAGCAAATTGGGGATGGGCAAAGTTTCAATCCCCGCTCCGAAATCGCAATCCTTGTGCAACTGCACAGATTAATTCAGATAATTGGTGTAATTCCACTCACCTCCCGTCGCACATCCTCGGCAAAGGGGAGATGCACGGCCGAACATCGGGGCTGGATTTAGATAGCCCATAAAAGAAAAGGGCTGTATAAGCTTGGTTGTATATTCTTCCCTATCACAGCACATATATGCTTATGAAGACACTGCATGGATTTGGTTTTAAAGCAGACAATAATTTAGGAATGTGATCTCTCCTGAATTTTACAACAGAAATATCAGCTCTCGCACAAGCTCCTAAGCTGTGCTTTACACGGCTCCTCCAAGGGGAAAAATACTCTCCCATTATTTAAATGCAGTTGCTACTATGCATATATGTTTATTTATATATATATATACACACACATAAGGGTAACTACGTATGTATATTTATTTTTAGATACATAGTAGCAACTACGTGTATATATTTATATCAAAAATAGACATATTGAGTAGTGCCGAGAGTAAAAAGGGAAGGCAATTAACAGCCCGAGCCTGGACACAGTCAAGAGGCAGCACTCTGAGGATAAAGGACTTGAGTAGCCCTAGACTTTGTCCTTCAGCTGCCAATGGTTGTAGTGGACGGAGGAAGTGAGCACCTCTCTTGTTTGCTTAATGGGCTTTGGGCAGTGGGATTTGCTTTGCTCGGGATGGAGTGCGAGGAGCTGGGGAAAGCTCCTCGTGACTTTCCGTGGCTCTGTAGGAAAAGTCAGCCTCACGACACGCCGACTCCTGCAGCTTCCTGCCCTCGGAGGGACAAAAGCTCCGAGCGCAGAGCTCCCCTCATCTTTCACTCTGTTGTTTAAAGCCACCCACTCCCTAGATTAAAGACAACGCGAGCCCCGCTGAACTCGGCATGGCCTGCTCCTGTTATTAGCAAGAAGAATTTCCTCTCCGGTTAAATACTGTAGGATTTGCATAAACTATATTGAGAGAGCTTTCTATATTAAGCAGACCTGCCCTCGAACCAGCAGAGGCAAATGAACTTTCAGCAGAGAGCTTTCTGAGGCAGGAACACATATCTAGGAGGTATATGCTGGGTTTAATACAGCCCTGCCGCAATGCCGTGCTCCCCACTAAAACTAATAACGAAGCAGTATAAGGTAAACTGCTCCCTTCCAAACCCAAACCGTGGTGTTGAGAAACCGCTGAAGGAGAGGAGAACTCCGAGGCTGTTTCTTACAGTGATTTCCAGAGCGCTTGCTAAAGCTGGACTTTCTCAAAGCTCGGCATTAACAATGTCTTTCTGCCTTGAGAGCAAAAATCACAGCCGAGCCTTTGGCATTCTGTATCCATTCCCAGCCTGCTCGGTTCCACTTTCTCCTCCCGTAGCATTAGCAACAAAAAGGAAAGCACGGGGCAGGAGGTCTTTTTGCTTGGATTTAACTCTACAAAACCTCTCCCCCTGCTTTTCTCCTTCGCATGCTGTGTGTTTGCAGGCGTGTGTGCTTGGAGAATGCAGGACCTAACACGGGAGTGCAGGGATAGGGCAGGGCAGCGATGCCCAACACTGGGGTGGTCACTTCCACCTGACACAACTCAGCATCATTCCTCCCCTTGTGGAGAGCGTTGCCCACTCCTGATCGTGACATAAAATCCTCGCTGGAGTGCGGGTGTTCTCGGAGCTGAGCTCCTTGCTGCATGTGCTGTAGATGTCACTGCTGTCTGATTGTGCTTGAACTAACACGCTGTTTGACTCCTGGAAAATGCCTGAAGGACAAAGCAAAAAGCTTTTGTGAATTTGTTTTTAAAGAAAGAAATCCGGTTTCTTCGTGTTTCCATTTAGAAGGCAGAGAGTGTGTGAACTGTGGAGCAACCGCTACCCCTCTCTGGAGAAGAGACGGCACCGGGCACTACCTGTGTAACGCCTGCGGGCTCTACCACAAAATGAACGGTCAAAACCGACCTCTCATTAAACCCAAGCGAAGGCTGGTAGGTGACTCTGTTTCTCCCGGGTTTGGGGATCAATTAGGCAAAGGGACCACACACGCAGGCACAAAACCTCAAACACGGCTCTGCTCGGCCCCTGCCCGCAGCAGAGCCCTGTGGGACAGGGGGTCCAGTACATGGGGTCCGGCACGGCGGGGTCACAATGAGCCTGGGGCCAGCACTGCCCCGGCAGCCCCCCGCCGCTCCCAATCCACACGGGGTATCGTGTATCCGCTCCCCGTGCATCCTGGCATGACAGCTTTTCATTGAATTCCTCATTCATTTGGCCTCCTGGGACCTTTGGGCACACATTGGGAGCGAAAGGGTTATCATCGGCACAATGTCCTCCACCGGCTACTAAACCAAAGGAGTTCCAGCTCCAAAACAGAGCAGATGAGTCAAAGCTCCTGCTCCTACTGAATAATTATTTGTATAAAGGCCATGAAGTAATTTTCGCTCTTATATTCTCTGGCAATATTAATATTAGTTCCCTCCCCAGACAATCCCCTACTGTTTAAAAAAAAATCCCATTATTTTTCCATGGAGTCACCTACACTTTGTATTTTCATTTGAGTGATTTAAAAAAAAAAAAAGAAAAGCAAAGCCCTTTCTAAGCTCCTGGTAGTAGTTTCCTATCCGGATATCTGCGCGGTAAAGATAAGGAAACTTTGTGTATCTGTTTCCTGACCCTAAAAGCTTTAGAGAGTTTCTATAGGCGAGCCGTGCCAGTCATGCTTGCTGTTTTGAAATTTCTAATACGCTCCGCTCCGCAAATAATGCCTAAAAATGCTAAGAATAATAAATATATTTGTTGGAGCTTTGTGATTTATGGTGCCCGAGTCTCAGCTATTTGTGGGTACGTTTCAATGAGGTTTGGAGAGCAGAAAATGGGCATTGCTCCTCTTAACAGGGTACTGGAGATCTCTGCTGTGAGTCAGAATTTCAACTATGCAAGCTCCTTAATGACTGGCTTCTAAAGTGACTGACACATAGAAAAATGTTAAGACAACAGTGTAACATTATCGTCTCTCCGGCTCAAATGCTTTCCAGCCTGAATGGGACAGGCCATAGAGTTAAGGAGCACAGTTGATTATCAGTGAAGCCATCTCAAATATGCAAACACAGGTCTCCACCTTCCAACGTGTCCCAGACTCAGCTCAGTGCCCAGGGTTTGGGGGGCACTCAAGAGGTTTTCTCTCAGTGTGGCTTGTTTTAATGTTTTGTCCTGATTTACAGCTTTGTTTATTGCCCCTTTTTGCATTGGAGTTTGCTGGTTTGCGGGGCAGAGGGGATTTGTACATCACTGCATGTCAATGCAACGGCAAAGAGATCATGTTAGTAATGTCAGGGTTCGGATGTCTGGCATTAATTGTGTTTGGGTTGCCTGAGCGCAGCGGCAGTGGGGGGTACCCCCACTTTCTGCCTTTGGCCCATTCTCACAGGCGACTAAGGGACTCAAATACACGAGTCTCCTAGGGCCTGAGTCTTGCCTTAAGCTACTGAGCCGTCCACCAGCGTTGAGGAATTTACAGAGGGCATTGGAGTAAATCAGGAGTGAGAGAACAGAACCCGGCGCTCCCCTTACACGAGCCCGCTCAGCCTGGCCTTTGCACGGTGCCGGCAGCAGGGAAGCACACACAGTCCTGGTGTGGGAAACCCTCCACTCCAGAACTGCCCCTGGCACTGTAACGCTGCTGCTTCACCCCATGGCTCCCGGTGCCTAATGGCAAAAACACCGAGGGAGGGGAAACCACCGTGACTGATGCGCGTTAGAAAGTGGACTCTGCCACGTTAAACACACACCGAGTCCTCAGCATTAACCCCATTGCACAAAACTCACCTGAATTTTAGTGCTGCCAAAAGCAGGGCCGAAGCTTTCGAATACAGAATTAATTCCCAAAACATGGGGTGCAATTAGCCCGGCCGGAACGCTCCCATCGATGCTGTGCGCGCACAAAGAGTGTATTATTGCGGGGTCTGGCAGACAAGGGCCCATCCAGGGATTATTGCTGCCTGACTTTTCCTGTTCTTGCCTGGGGAGGTGGGGGAATGTTTGGGCATTTCTCTCCCCCCCCCCTTGATTTCAGCAGAACAATACTTTTAGGAAAGGGTGGTGGAATTTTGGTCTATTTTTTCCCCTTTCAGACAGTTTGAGGGCCTGTCAGCCGAGTAGGGACAGGGGCGGCAGCAGGGTCAGCGCAATCATTGCTGCGAGGCATGAAATTTGGTTTGCTAAATATTTAAAGAAAGTTGGAGCCGGTTTTGTCTTCCCCCTTTCACTTGTAAATGGAAACTGAATTTTCAGTGATGGCTCTGATAAATACTGCACCCAGTTAAGCAATGCCGGCGGTTTTCTTTTGTGTCCATCTTTAAAGGGACAGAGTAGGGGTAAAATAATCACATTCTTTAAGATCATTCCCCTCTTTTCTAACCCAGCCCCAAACTGTTTTAAAAAGAAAAGGCAAATACATTTTCATGACAAAATCTACAGTCCCACCCAGGGAAAACCTGGACACATCAGGTGGTGTTTCCCCGCTGCAATTCCTGCGCAGTTAGAGAGGCATTGTTTCTCTCTACCTTCCCTGTGTGCATGGTGCCATGGGGCTAGAGGCTGCCGTCTGCATCCGAGACTACCTGCATTTAAACAACCCCCTAAACCTAAAACTGCTGGGGCTTTGTAAAGCTGTGTAAAATCACAGTAACTCATTCCACCCGAGCCCAACCTGATCTTTCTGCTCTGAGGATCTCCCTCCTCCTGCCAACGCATCTTAATGTTCTTTTTCTTTCGGTTAGTCAGCGGCCAGGAGAGCAGGGACTTGTTGTGCCAACTGTCAGACAACCACCACGACCTTATGGCGACGTAACGCAAATGGGGACCCAGTTTGTAATGCCTGTGGACTCTACTATAAATTGCACAATGTGAGTATTTACTCATCTCATGTGTCGCTGCTTGCCTAGCCGGGATTGATGTCTTAACTGCATGGTGTACACCAGGCTTTTATTGGTTTCAGGGTTTTCGTTGTTGTTTTATTCCTTCCCCCGTCTCTAAGGTTCCCCTGGGAAGTGACAGCCGTTCTTTGTCAGCACAGTGATGCTAAGTGCAGTGACATTACAATGTATTAGCTTGGCTTCTAACGCTTGGGCAAAACAGAGCTACCACACTTGGTTTTAACTAAGCGTGGTTTGCGTGCTGCTTCCCTCCAGAAACACAGAGGTCACTTGGAATGGGCTCTGAGGAAAAATTAATCCTGATGGGACATCTTCCTTTTGATTTCTTTTTTCCTTTAAATAATTAAATCTAAGGCTTTGTTTTAATATGTATATGATTAAAGAAATTAATCCTAAGCAGGAACCACTTGACATGTTGGAGCATTATTTAAACTGCAATAGAGGTTAGTGGTGCAAGATCGCTCATGTTTTAGGACTGAATTCGGGTCAAAGTGTGCCTCCTAGTTTGATCTCTTCTATTAGGAAATGAATGAGGACTGAGGGTAAGCCTGAAGGCAAGAGCCGCCAGTTGCCAGATGCACTTCAATTTGGTTTTCATGTCTAGGGGGTTTTTGTGTGTATGGTTTTATTAAACAAATCGATAGGAACAAGTTCTGCAGAGAGAAACTCCATTTTTGGTTTGGGCCAGAAAAAGGTCTCCATCCAGGAAAAACACGGGGGGCAACAAACGTTTTCCTTTCTGCACAATAAGGTCACTTGGTCTGCAGGAGCCTGATTTTCTCATTTCTTGCAGGTGAACAGGCCTCTGACCATGAAGAAGGAAGGAATTCAGACCAGGAATAGGAAAATGTCCAACAAATCAAAGAAAAGCAAGAAAGGCTCCGAGTGTTTTGAGGAACTGTCCAAGTGCATGCAGGAGAAATCCTCTCCCTTCAGCGCCGCTGCCCTTGCTAGTCACATGGCACCCATGGGGCACTTGCCACCTTTCAGCCACTCTGGACACATCCTTCCAACGCCTACCCCCATCCACCCCTCTTCCAGCATCTCATTTGGACATCCACATCCATCCAGCATGGTTACAGCCATGGGATAAAACCCGATGACCAAGAGACCCACGCAGAGATTAAAGAACATGGGGCTTTGCCTAAGATGACACCAAGTAAGAAAATGTTCTGCCAAGAGGAGAATGTAGGGATGACAAAGGGGATCTTTGCTCCCATGTGGTTTAACTCTTAATGCTGGACTAAAACCTTGCAAGTAATGGGTCTTCTGCAGAAGCGTAGCGGTGCCTGTAATGCACTTTGCCCCCTCAGGTATAAGGAAAAAGAACTCATCTGTTCGATACTTCATGGTCCAGCAGGAAGCAAAAGGTGGCAGAAGCTGAAGGAAAAGGCTTGGAACTGGCTTTCCTTTCTCTCTTTGTCATTACTGTGAATATTGTAAAGAGATCTAAGCAGCCTCCAGGATGGAATCGGCTCACTGGCAGCCAGACATGCTGGATTTCTATGGTGGACTTCGGTTGGGATGGGGAAAAAAAAGAAGAAAGAAAAAGAGGACATCTTTATAAACCCGTAATTTTTAAAATTGAATCAGACACAAAGTCATATTTATTTTGCTCTTGTTTTCCACAAAAAGCCTCAACCCCTCTGATTGCATGTTTTTGTGCTGTTGTTTGCAATGGCTACCCTGTGAGCAAACCTGCCTTTAAAACAAGGGGAGAGGGGGGGCATACTCAGAAGCCCCTCGGATTAGCTCCATCTATCTTCCATACCAAAATATCCATAGGAAGGAGAGGAAGATTTGGGGGAAACAAAGCAAATAACACAGGATGTTAACGTGCCCAAGATGGTGATTAGTTTAACACGATTTTGTCATTCTTTTCCCTAACGTGAAAGACTTACTTAAAAACCTCAGCCCCTCTCCCAACTACCCTTTTATTCCTCAAACTAACCAGCTAGATTGGACAAACCACTGGGAACGGGCTCTCAGGAGGGCAATCCTGCACTAGCAAGGGGCGAGCGAGACATAGGCATTGCCCAAAGTGTCTAAAACCATCCCGGGGCACAAATCCATCCCAACTCAGACTTCAGAGGTCGAAGCATTTTGTCCTGTTGCGTTGGCAGCTGTTGCTTAAGAATGGAGATGAGCTGCTTGGGTGAGATTGGGCAGCATGACCACCGCTCGGGTCACCTGCACGGGCACCCGGGCCCCGTGGGCTTCATAGGGAGAAAGGGCAGAAACACGGTTGAGATCACAGGAGAGGGGAAAGAGAGAGACAATCAGATTGAGCTTCACGCACCCATCAACCCCTGCCCCTGCGGCAGCTGATGGGAAGAGGGAAGCGCCCGTTTCCCGCAGCGTGTTTTATAGGAAAAACTAACAAAAAAAAAGGAAAAAAAAAAAATAAAGAAATTTAAACCTCCCATTATTAAAGCATATTGTACGTAAACGACCGAAACCCAAGCTATCGCCAATGTGAAGTGTATTCTATTGATTGTTATGATCCGATGCCTCTCGTGAACACAAGCTCCAGTATAACATACAATGTACATATTTAGCTATACTTCTGATGAAAGGCCCCGGCGAACAGAGGGGTTTGATGATGTAAACCACGTAAGCTTAACTCTGTGACAAGCTTTTTCTTCTGTTTTTTTTTTTTTTTAACCTTTTTTTGTTGTTGGATTTTTCCTTTCTTTTTGTTCTTTTTGGATCAACAATTGTATCTTTCCTGCAAAAGTCCTGCTTTAAAGAAAAAAAAAAACCCGACGGAACGAATAAAAATGGATGTATGTTAATTTCCTTTTCTAAGCCTGTAATTCCAATACTGATAATGAATTAAGAACCAAGCAGCCATGAAAACCCTGCTTTCCTCCTTTTTCTGGTCTGCGTAGGCATATAGGTGCACTTTGTAAAGAAGTGGAAATAAGCGGGGAACTAAACTGGTTGGGAGAAATTGGAGGCATTTTTAATGTCCTGAGGGAAAAAAATTGGGACCTTTGTGCTTTTTATCCTTCTCCGATGGTACAGTTGGATGTGATTTGTACCCAACTCAAATTCCTGTAGGACTGGGGCAGGGGGTGGGAATGGGATGCGGGTGGAAGACAGGGGTTACTGATAGAGTTGACAAAGTGCAATATATTGTCAGTCACTGCAGCATAGACAACGGCAGTCGAGATTTTAAATTATTTTGTACTTGTATCAGCATAAAAAAAATCTTCAGTATTTTCTGTTTTGTTTTTTTTTTTTTATTTTTATTTTGCCTATTTTTGGATTAGTGAACTAAGTTATTGTTAATTCTGTACAACATGTTTATATATTGTCTGTAAAAAGTGTATGCTTTCCTCATATTCCTTCCAGGTGAATATTGCTAAGAATAATAAAATACCTTTTTTTTTGTGAAAGTACCCGTGCCCAGCTCCGTGTCATAAAGGCACTTTGGGATAGGGAGAGAGGGAAAATGGCCCCGGCGTTGGTGGGAGCAGAACCATCAGCTTCAACTCTTGTGCAGAGCGGCCTGTTTGTGTTCCAAACCCTACCGGGGAGTTGTGAATGATTTAGTGTAAAAAGCACAGGTACAAAGCTCGTTCTCCACTGTTGCTTTGGGGTGATGGGGGTGTGCAGTTAAATGCACTGAAGTTTCTAAACCAGGGGGAAATCTCAGGCAGCAGCCCATGAACTGCAGCTTCTTAGGGGGGTTTCTGTTGGATCTTCTTGGGTCGGTTTGTTAAAGTGTTGGAGAAATAGTCATCAATTAAAAGCAGTTCTTAACGCACCATAAATGCAGAAACACAGCTGGGCTTGAGGCAGAGCCTGTGTCAGACCGGGCACAGCTCTGTCGGTTCTTACACTGCTGTAACAGGCAACACCATCAACCTGGGAACCTGTTTCTTACCGCTTGGCACCATTGGTGGTGTGAAGGCAGCAAGGGAGGATGGCCAGGCTGGAGCTGCTCCATGCTGTCCTGGGGACAAGGGGTGCAAGCGTGGGTTGGCACGAGGATGGAGAAGGGTTCTTACCACGCAGCTTCCCAATGGCCAAAACCTTGCGGCTGCTTTCATCACGCAGTCGAGTCTGACCCACACAAGAAACTCCTTGGGGCTTTACAAAGTGAACAAAGTCTCGCAGAGCTCCCTGCCATGTGTAGGGCTGAGCACTGCCGCTGCTAAAACTGTTTTCAAGAAGAAATTTACTTTGGGTTTCCTTCTTCACGCGGTTTGCATCCGACTTCTGTGGAAAGCAACCTAGGGATAACCCCTTACTCATTAACTAAGGAAACAACCCCAGTTCCTCTTCATGTATGTGTTCAAATTCCAGCTCTTTCTATCAGTGCTTCTCTTTAGCCTGCAGCCTCCTCCCCAGCCCTGCTCCCGAATGACAAGGAGGCACAGCGGCTCTAGACGGGCTGAAGAAAGAACATCCAACTGGGACAGGGCCTTCCTGCATCATTTCAGATGAGTTAATCATCTCTCTAACTTGTTCAGCGAGGCTTAGTGCAAACACCCATTAAAAGAAAAAAAAAGGCAGTTTATGGCATACCGTGCAAGCTTCATTTAAAAAGAAACATGTTCCCTTTCAGACAGGTTTAAAGTGGGGTTACAATTGAACTCAACCACTCTCCCTCGATGTTTCAATAGCTGAGACAAGGAGAAAACAGAACTACCATATCTCTAATACTTCAGAACAACCAAGCTGCTTTGGCGGGCGTTACACCCTGCCCAGGCTCTGACGAGGGCTCACCTCGGGGCTGCTGCTCTGCAGGGTGGGTTGGTCCAAGCAGGTCACAGAATCACATATCCCATTGGCTTATCCGGATGGGTGCTGCAGCCCCCAGCGCCCGGAGGAGGGTGCCTTGTCCGAGCAGGGTCTTCAGTAGTTCCTGCCATAGAGATAATAAATAATCCCATGTTTGTCAGGTGGCACTAATCTGGGAGAGATCAAACCATCCCTCTGCAGCGTGCGCATCGTGTTCCTCTCCAGACCTGCACAGCGGAAGAAAAACAAACAGCAGGGAATGGAAATGGAGCAAGTGTGTAAAGTTCAACGTAAAGTGTAAGCACAGAGCAGATATTGAGGCAACAAACTGGGATTTACGGTGCTTTCACTACCACCAAACACTGGGGGACAGGCTTTGGGTGAGGGGGGAGCCCTGACATTACTTGCCTTTGGTTCCCGTTGTTGGGATTATTGTTTTAAGCCGTGCTTAATTGTCATGTCTCCACGGCCACATCAAAAGCCAAGAAGATTAGGTTACAGGGAGCGTTTGATGTCACAATACAAAATAAATAAAAGGAAAGCTGAAAAGGTACCGTATTTTCCATGATGTCTGGTGAGGGGGTTGCCTCAAAGGTCTCTTTTTTTACATGTAGCTTGCAAAGGCTGCGTTTTTAGTGACAAGATTCCATTTACTTACTTCCAAACCCCTCCGCTGCTTGCCTGCCACAGCTCCAAAGGGTTAATATCCCTTCTTTGATGGCAAACGTGCTGTAATTAACGCAAACTTCTTAAGTATCCCGGTGACCTGTAGATGGCCACATGAGAATTTCGTTATTTACTGACTTGCCAAACGTTTATTGCTTATAGCAGGACAAGTGGGAAGCAGGCATTAATTCTGATGCTGTTATCTGTGATTGCGTGTAGAGTTCATAGCAGAGAGCGCCCATACGCCAACTGCAGTTAAACGTTTCCCTGGGTTTTTTTGACGACTTTCACGTCGGGGGGGTTGGACTGGCAGCTCTGCAAACTGAAGTCCTGCCCATCGGCAGAGCAGGCGTGACACAGCCAGACTCGGGACAACTTCCCCTTACCTGCAGGCTGCAAAGGAAAACAGTCTGGCGCCATAGAGCATTTGATCCTTGGCTTCTCCACTGAGACAGTCAAATCAGTACCAAGTGTGGCAGGGCACGGAGGGAGGATTCGTGGTGACATCTCCCCTTGGAAACCAGCCTGAAAAACACTAAAAATGAAGCCAGAGTGGCGATCAGGTGAATACGTTCACTTATCACCAACCTGGACTGGATTACATTGTGTGACCTAGAAGTAAAAGCTTTGTTTAGCCCAACTCCCTGAGCCATCTGGTGCTTGCAAGTAAACATTTCTAAGTGAGATTAAGTGACTGGTCTTTGAGCACGGTGAAATGAGTGCAAGGCAGGCTGCTCTGGATCTAGCAGATCAAACCTCAGCATCAGGGCAGTGGCTGGTGCTGATTCAGAGGCACCATTTGCTTGAACAGCTTTGGGTGCAATTCCCTATGGTGCCGGCGCTGCAGTCAATCCCGATTCAGTCTGATGGATCCAGGGGTCATCCTAAACCCGGGGCTCAAATGGCACCAAGGTGCTGCTGGAAGGTTGAGGGCCCCATCAGAGGAAGCTTACAGGAGAGGCTGCAGTAAAAACCAACTGCATTTGCAATAAGGACTGAGTTGCATTTCTGAGCACCAAAGGCTCCGCTGAGCAGAAGGCAATTGCAGCGTAGGAGCTACAGCAGGAAAACCATCCAGCAGGTAGGAACACAACAGACAACTGACCCCTCCTTCGGGGAACGGCTTCACCATATCACAGAGGGAGGGAACTGCTGCTGTTTGGTCTATCAAAAATGAATCAGGGAACTAAAATACGAGCCCAGCCTAGGCAGCAATGCCAGGGAGAAAGAGCTACCTTGCTCCATCCCCTCTGCCTCTCCCTGCTCTCCGTGCTGCAGGCACTTATCTGGAGGAGAGCTGACTCTGGCTTAGGAGGGTCAAGAACACGTGTAAATCATTTGGAGTTGGGCCCGTCAATGCCAGACCATGAACGTGGACCCGTGTTTCTTCTCCTAAACCCTTCGGTGCTTCGCTCAGATCTTCCCCAGTGCTTTTACTTTCGCCTGGAGCTTCATTGAGCTCCTGCCTGCTCTCTGCCAGGCAGAGGGGATGTGGCAGATCCCTCTACCCGGGACACAGGAGCGTTACATTGGCTGTTTTGGTTGCAATTTTTTATCTCTGGTGCTTTCTTTCACTCCCACCTGCCTACATTGACGTTCTGGTAGCAGGTTATACTGACAGAGTTAATTCAAGGCATCCCTGGAAATCCCTGCTGGACTTTGCTGTACAATTCAGATTTATTTATGATCTCCCTCTGCATTTTAGCCCATATGCTCATTTTTAACCACATTTGTTTGCAGACCCCTGTAAAATTTGGAAGCAAAAGCGCTCCATTTTCACAGCTGACCTATAGAAGAGAAGTAGGTGAACAAAAAGGAACAGACCAAAACCATTCCCATAAGCGTTGCGCCCACAGGCACTCCGGGCCATGCACTGGTTTTGTCTCTCCAGCTCAACTCCCACCAGCACAGGGAAGATGTTCTTCATGAAGAACACACTTTCTGGTAACAAGCACAGTTACAGCATCCCATGCCTCAGTTTCCCCTTGCAGAACACAGTAAAGACAACACGACCTGCTCTGTCGGCTGGGTACAAGTGCTGACTCGCTCCCGTTGAGCAGACTTCAGGGCAAGTTGTAACACATGTCAGTGAGTGGTGTGCACTGATAGGCACCGGGAAGGGCACAGCGCTCCTCTCTCTAGGTTAGAGGCTCTTCCCTGCTTGCCTTCGCTGCAGAGCTGCTGTTGGCCTCTCCTACAGCTGTAATGACACATTGGAGAAATCAATGATCGCAGTGCATCACCCGCTGCTTCCAAGTGCTACGCACACAGCGAGCCCCACGCACGGAGAGGCACGCACCGCCGCCAGCCCATTGTGAAGCAGCCCTTTCTCCATCTCCCATGCTGTCAGCCCCTGACCTTCCTTTCACATGCTCTAATGGTCACTAGAAAACGGCGAGAGGACACAGTCACGGTATTAAATAGCCCTAATTTGTCTCCAGGCCCTTCCCCTCCTCCCCCTCACCTCGGTCTCCCGCGACTTAACGTTTAAACCAGCTGAAGTTTACAACAAATCAAAGCCTCCCCATAGGCCCAGATTGTCTAAATACGGAAAACAGGAAGTGAGTAACCTTCAACGGGAAATTGTTCATCCGATGGAGGCCAAGACCCAAGGCCCGGCGCGGTTCAGTCCTGCCCCAGCTCAGCAGACACAGCGTGTACCAAGCACACACTCACTGCTTGGCAGGAGGGAGTGCTTTAGGGAAGCTTTGACTTCTGCAGTTGAGGCTGCCTCAAGAGAGGAGGTGGTGGTTGTGCCTGCGCAGAGCGGTGGCTGGGAAGGGTGTCCTGAAGAATTGGGGATGGGATGGAGAAGGAAGGGAAGAGGAAAGAACCAGATAAGATGCATGAGTCCAAACAAAACCCACCTCTTGCTTCCAATGAAGGCGAAGATGGCGAGCGTACCGCGGTCGGCACCGCTTCCAGGGTGGAAGAGATGTTGTGCGACATCCCCTTGGTGATGAAGGAGAGCGCTTCACTTCCTAAGCAGGGAGATTTTGAGAAGTAACTTGCCTGCTTCCCCCCGCCAGGAAAGATCCCAAATTATTTTACCGGCTGTTTATCTAAGGCTTATATTATTCACTACTGAATCACAACCATTATGGGGTGGAACACAGCAGCTGTTGAACAGCTCAAAACAATGCCCCCTTTTACAGAAGGTCATATTAAGATCCTCTCTAACTGAAGGTGAACTTCTTGTGTGCAGCATCCACCGGAATGAAGCTTTGCTCACAACCATCCTTCTGCTAGGATAGCAAAAGCACCAAGGATGCACAAGCACATCTGAGTGTGCCCAAGTCCTTCCAGTCCAGCTCTGGACAGGGCTAATGAACCATGTACCACAAAGTGGCCCCTGGCTCATAGATCACTTGATTCTGACCCCCTCGGAGCCTGCACCTATGCTCATACACTAGTTTGCTCCAGGCAACTCATAGAATAAACTCCAGCAACCAAGCCTACAGTTTCTGGTTTGAGAAATGGACAGGGGAGAAGAAGGCACAGTCTGATCTGGAGTTTGGCACCGTTGCTGAGGAGATATGGGTGACTGCTCCTGTCCTGGTCCCTTGCCCCGGAGCTGGGAGCGCTACAGATGAAGGGCACTCCTGGGCAGATGTGCACACAGGGGATAGTCTTCAGAGGACGTGCAGAAGGCACAGCTGGAACTAGACCTGCCTCATCAGGATGCTGCACATCTGCAAAGATGGGCTTGAGAGAAACAGACAGCAATGGGTAACTGTTGGGTCTTTTGAGGAGGACAAGTTAGAGGTAAAGCTTCTAAGTTAGATCTCTTTGCTGCAGCATCTCAAACATCGATCTCCATTTACCTTTTACAAACATCTTTGAAATACTGCTTTTAGGCAGAAATGCTTCTCTTCTTGCTCCTACGGTCTTTTTCTGCAACACTTTCCCCAGGTTTCTCATGGATGACACAGGTGGAAGCAGGACGTGTGGCATTTGCTTCGCAGAGATTTCCTCTGTGCACAAAGATGAAGCTGGTTGTCTTGCTGCTGAACCAGCTGGCTGGGGGAAAGATGCTCTCATACAAACAGCCTCACTGCATCTCTGAGGAGAACTCTGTCTTTTTCCCATCACAACAGGTTTCCTCTTTGTTCTCTGGTGGGCAGGTGTTGTCCCAGTGGGATGTGGAAAAGGACAGGCTCTGATCCCATTAAGGATAGCCCCATTGTTAACAGATCAGAGGGGCATCCCTGGGTTGTGGGAGAGTATCCCTGTCCTGCTTCACTGGCTGGTGAATAATAGAGCTGGCTCTCTGTGAGTCTTGCAGGGTTTATAACAAGAGTCTTGCTCTCCAGAGGGACAGTGGAAGGGAAAGGAACCTGGAGGGTGATGCCCTGTGTCTGGTGGAAGGGAAAGGAACCTGGAGGGTGATGCCCTGTGTCTGGCATTGCCAGAAACCACAGCTGGTCCTGCAAGCGATGGGAACAGAAATGATGCTTCTATCCAGGAAAGATGCAAAGAAATGCTCCCCGGCTGCATCACCTGCTTGCTTTACTCTCTTTCTCTATCACTGCCACAGCAGGCTGACTGACAGTCAATCCATTAGTCTGTGTTAGTGCATCCTCGGACACTGTCACGTCCCAGGAATGGGAACTTGAAGTGGGTTACATGCAACAGCCAAAATATGCGTCCCTGACTGCAAACCATACCACAGGCACGTTCACAAAGTATGAACCAGCACCGCAGGCCAGAGGCTTGTCCAAATGAGGAAACAGCCCTTACAGACACCGTGTCCATGCACAGCTCCTTGCGTTTCCTTTCGCTGTGAGATCCCTTTGCCCAGCACCATTCCAGCTGCAGCCCAGCTGCTCATGCAAAGGCCCTGCATCCTCCAAAGAGTTAACCCTGAGCTCCTGACTCAATGCACAGGAATGCAGCCACCTCAGGTAGAGTCTCACAGGGGCTGCCTGGAGCACTGGCTTCATGGGAGCCTGCACACATCCCAACTGCCCTCGGTTGTGGGTTGTGACAGGAATGACAAGAACAGAGGTGGTACCAGCATGTTGACAGCAGGCTGCATTTGAACACATCCTTTTTCCTACGTCCTTCCTTAGTGCCGCAAAGGAATGATGCCCTTTTCGGCCATCTCACCCTGCACCAGTTGGACCCCTTTTCATCCTTCTTGGTGCTCCCTTTCTGTTTCACTCTCCCCTGGACACCCCACCTGAATTTACCCCGGTGGCAGCTCACAGACCAGCCCCTGTACTTGTGCTGCACTAGGGCCTGGGGACACGGGTCACCTTCCTTGTGAAGCCACCACTCAGCCCCTGCTCAGCGTTCCTGCAGGCTGCTTTCACTTGTAGCATCACTGAACAAACCCAGCTCTGCCTTCCCGTACATGCACGTACGTATCCACACACACACTGCCCACAGCAGAGAGAGACCTATTTTGCAAGGTTTAATACGCTCTGGGTTCTGCTGTGGACTCTTCCTCTTTTGCTGCAGCTGTGGTTTTTTAGGGCAGGCTCTGTGGGTTTGACAGCGCCCTTGGATGCCTTGGGAAATGCTCTGCAAAAGCGGACGTCATCTCCATGCGTTCTGCACTCCAGGCTCCAGGTCCTGACTTCTCCACGCATGGGATTTCCCCTATGTAATGAACATCATATCTACATGCCTTTCAGGCACAGGTTCTCTGTTATGCTTGCAGTGCCAGGCACAGAAACAGGACAGTCAGGTGGGCCCCCCAGTGTCAGCAGCTCTAATTCAGCCACAACACTGCATCAGGATGCTCCAAACAGGATAAGGAACTCCACCTCAGAGCCACAGCAGCCCTGGGCATGGCTGGTGTAAGCTGCTTCGCCACAGCTTCAGGCAGAGTAAGACCTTACCCGCTATCCCTAATGCCTCTGCCCAGGACACAGGAGAAGCAATATTACCTTGTGGAAAATAAGGGAGAGGCTGCATCAAGTAATCACGACACAGAAACTCTCTCTGCCTCTCCTGTGCTTGTCCTCATTACTCCGGAGGGAAAGTAACTGGGTTAGGAGAGCTGAGGATTAACCTAGCACACCTGGGTACCATCACTGCTGCAGTGGCTCCAGCTCAGCGCTGTGACAAGCTGGGTGCTTGACAGCAACATCCCTTTGAAATGCTGGGTATAGGGCTCACCTTGGGAAAGCCTTGCTCCAGCACAGGGTAACTGTCCATGTGCACGAAGACAAGGTTCCTGGGGCGGGCTGGGGCAAGAAGGTGACAGCTTGGGTGCAAAAATGCTTCAACCACGGCACAGGACGTGCCTGTGCTCCTCACCAGCTGAACAGCAGCGTGGCCCTATGGAGTCAGAGCAGCACTGAGGTGGCTCCGAGCAGAAAGCACATAAATACTGCAACAGAACCCCCCAAACGACCCATGGAGCGACAGAAATGCCTCACAGGGTTTAAAGCACCGCTGTCCACCCTCGTCTCTCTGTATGGGAAGCGGGAGCCGCAGCTCCCGATGGATAGCAGAGCCAGCAGCCTGGGAACAGAGCGGGAGGCGAGATATGTGGCTGAGGAATTCGCAGCCTTCAAGTTCCCTCCATCCCACCTCCTCCTCTGGCAGGAAATAAAGAAGCCTCTTTTGTGGCAGGAGGTGGTTGGTGCCAGGAGCGAGCGCGCTGGGACAGCCGGGCTCCTGCACGCACACATGAGCTGGAGCAGAAGCGGCCATGGGCACAGCCATGAGCCTGGGATGAAGGAGGGAGGTTTATGAGGGATGGCACGTGGGCTGTTGTCCCTCCTCCATGCCGCCATCCTGCTGGCCAAGCACCACAGCCCTTGTCTCCATGGAGCAAAGGCAGCGGTGGTGGGATAAGAAGTCAATGGTGTGCAGCACAGGTCCTGCTCTGCATGGAGGAGATGGCTCCACGGCCAGACCCTGGCAGCATCAGGGTGCTGACACCGCACGGGACAAGTTTGCCTCCAAGAGGGTCTCTTTCAGCCTCTCTTGCCACAACAATCAGTACAAAAGAACACTGCCTGCCCCCATCCGCACCGAATTACGCAGTGTACCTGCACGGCCTCTCCACGGGATGCTCAGGCAGGACTTGAGTGGCTTTACATCCCACCTCTGTTCACACCTCTCTGCTCTCAGTAGAAGCCTCCTCTCCCCGTGCTTGCTCCTGAGTTAGGTGTTGGCAGTAAGAGGGAGTCCCAAGCCCCCTCCTTTCGCAGCCAAATGGACCACGATGGCTGCCTCAGCTCTGCCGCAGTGAGCAGGGCTCACCACCCCCTGAGAGCTTTTCCCACCCCGGTCCTCAACCACACAGCATCAGCCCAACCCCTGGCACCTTCCTCTCAGGTAAACGCAATGGATCCCCATCATGTGCCATGGATTCATCCCTGGGAGTGTGAGAGAATGCCCCATTTCCCAGCAGCAGCAGAACAGTCCCAGCATGAGAGGTAAAACACATCAGAATAAACCTATTCAAAGCCATCATGGTGAAGACAAACCCAGCTGAGAGGAAGGGTGGAAAAGCTGGGGACTGAGCAGAGTAAAGAAAAGGGCTGTCCCAAGAGTCCTGTTGGGAAGAGGTGCCAGGATGTTATAATCAGCCAAACTGTAAAGACACTTCTGGCACTGAGAGCCAAGATCCACTTTCCTCAATAGCACTGAGTGCACATCCAGCCCTTCTGCTGTTCTGGGTCAAAAATAACCCCTGCACCAATACTAATAACAATTCACTCCACATACTTTCTGTGGCACCAAAGGCTTTGGGTGAAGGGAAGGAATTGCCTGAGAAGGTGGGAATCCCCTGAGGGACAGAAACATTGCATTGCACCAAAGGGAAAAGGCAAACGTGTTGGAGAGAATTAAGAGCTTGAGCAAGAAGAGTGCGATGTGAAGGGGTTCTGAAACCTACCCATGCGTTACACACACTGTGTGCAAGGTGGGAGAGAAAAAGAAGGGTAAATAAAGAATGCAAGAAATAAGAGTATGCTCAGAGATCCAAGGATTAAAAAGAAAACCTTTAGTAGCAATGGAAAACAGGGAGGCAACCAAACAAGAATATTCAGTCAGTTAAGGCTTGCAGGGAAAAGATAAGGGCAGCAAAAATGCAGAATGAGTTAATTATAGCCAAAGGGATTAAGCAGAATAAGAGGCCTTTTACAAATATATCAGGGGAAACAGAAGCAGTAGGTAGAAGGTGGGTCTGTTAATAATAGGTCAAAGTGGGATGGAAAATAATGAAACAAGGTACAAACCATGCCAACAGCAGTGTGGGCATCTTCCTGTTACCAGCCTGGCCGAGACCTCCGAGCCAGCACCAGGTCCATTGGCTGAGAGTGGTTTCAACCCAGACCCTCCATCCACAAGGCCAGCAATGAGCTGCCATCCCAGCAGAGCTGGGTATGGGAACATGCCGCGCATCGCCCCATGCAGTGCCTGATGCCTTCCCTGAAAGAATCAATACCTTGTCAGGTTTGTGTGCCTCAGCTCAGCTTCTCGTGGTGCAGGAGGCTGGAGGAAGCACTTAATGCTAAGGCCGGGCCACAGATGTGGTGCGATGGCCTTGGAAGGAGACACACCAGTGGGTGATAACTGACCAACTACGGGCTTCTCGTCAACGCTCATGCTTGGTTATCTCCCCTCTGCCTCACTCACCCCCTTGAAGGCAACAAGAATAACCTGCAGTGAATGCCCGCGGATGGAGGCAGGCACTGGCAAGTGTTAGGACTGCAAACCTGGCACCTTACTGATCCTGCGGGCCGGATTGCCCCCTCCTAAGAAAATTTGGGAAGGAATTACAACCATTTCAGACACGCACGCATTCCTGCTGCCAGGACTGTGGCCTTCTCCCTCCCCAGAAATAGCGCTTGGCTCCAAACCCCAGGCTTCCCTCTCGGCTCCTATAAAAACAAGAGGCTCAGTTAGGAAAACGACAGACTATTTGTGTTTTCTCAAAGTCAAAAAGGAACTGTCAGGAGATAGGAACTGCTGGCCCAGCCCTTTCACAGGAGGAAGCCCATCGCTCTCCTGCCTGCCTCTGGGCGCGTTTTGCATACTGGAGGCTTTCCTTGAACAAGACCCCTCAGGCACCCTCCAGCCCCATCTGCCAGGGAGACAAAGGGCTAGCTCCTTTGTCTGGGGAGACAAGGTGCCAACCTGCCTGTCTCTGTTTACCAAAGGGAGGGATGTTAGCAGGGTGACAATGGGGGGCTGGGACCATCCATCGCTGGGGCGGGGGCCATTTGTCCTCTATTCCCGGCTTTCAGGCGCTTTCCCCTCCCTGCGGTCTCCCTCTGATTTCCATGCCTTGCCAGTTCGGCTTTTTGAAATGCTTTAAATAGTTATTTAAGAGCCTGTTGCTTAAAAAGAAAGAAATAGACAAATAGGCTTTATTTCTGCAAGGAAAACCAGGGACCAGCCTCACAGCCCAAACTCCTGCGAGCTAATTCCCTACAGCTCCATCCGCTAAAGACACAGGGTGCTCTGACCCATGGATAACCCCATGGGAAGGTGGATGCACACAGACAACCCACACCTTGTCCTTTACTCGCCCTTTCCTGCATCCCTACCTGGGCACTTAGAGAGCAGCGAGGTGATGCTGGGAGCCCGATGCTTACACCCCTAAAAGCTGTGCCAATAGACACTGGTTTGGGGATGGGAGCTCACTGCTCACGGACAGTTTTCACTGGCATGATTTTCCACCAGTGCATATCCCTGCACGGGGCTGAACCAGAATGGTTTGGATCAGGCAGGGAGGTGGATGAAAGCCCTGCACTCACAGAGGCCTTCACCTGGAGGGTATAACGTGTACTTGATGTACATCCATGACAGCACCAGGCACCCCCAGCCACGCATCTGCACAATGAACCACATCAGAAATAGAGAAACTCAAACAACAAAACGCATGGGACACCAGCACTGGAGACTTCCCTTCTATACTCATCCTGCTTACCTGGGAGAACACATGAATGCCCAAACCCAGTCAGCCTTCCTCCCTTCTCACCTACGTTGCACGTTACAGGGGGAAGTGCTCTCTGCCTCCTTGCTGCCTCTTTGCACTTGCAACCCAAATACGTAAAACTGCATGAGGAAAGAGAGGTTAAAAGCCAGCACTCCACAGTGAAAGCCAGGTAATGCACTGTCCTTTACAGACCTTCCTCTTACACCATCCGTTCTCTTACACCATGATCTCTGTTGGGCGTTGTTAGAGGACACAGGAGGCAGAGCCCAAACCAAGCAGCATCAGCCACAGTGGAAGGCAGAGCTTTGAATGATCTCATGAATCAGCCGTGACATTATCTACAGTGAAACGCCTGGGAAGGGGTTTCCCATGTCCTACCCTGACCTGGAAGGTTGAATCCGCAGGGGCCTGAAGGGCATTTGGATTGCCAAAGACAAAGGTTAAACCAGAAGGAAATGATATTTTATTTAACCTCTGCATCAGGCAGAGGGGCGGTGACAGGGACATGTGGATAACAGGGGGACTCAGCACAGATTGCTCAGTAACATATGGGCTTCCACTAGAGCAGCATGTCCCACCAAAGAGCCCATTTCCCTCGCCGTGCTGTCAGAGGCTGCCGGAGGAGGGCAGAGCCCTGCACACAGCCCTGCCTGCTCTGCCATACTAACCTGCTGCTCGCTGCCAATATGGAATTTCCTCTCGGGAAAGGGCTGCGATAATTGTCCCTCCCATTTACACAGTGCTTTCCAGACAACGTGCCAGACACTGCAGCCCTTATACAGGCAAAGCTCCCAGGGACACCCTGCCTTGGCTTCGAAGGCAGCTAGGGCTCCAAGAGCTGGGGGTTATGTAGGAGCAGGCAGCAGGACTGCAGACTGGTTGGTGCAGGGACCAGCTCTCCCATAGGTGCCCCATTCCCAAAGTGTGGCTGGTGGCCATAAAGGAAATCAACATCAAAAGGGCTTTGGAGTGGTGGGGTGGGGTGGGCTTACCTCCTTGTTTACATGGCATTAGAGCTACAAAGGCTTTAAATGCCTTCCCAACGTGACATTCCTGCTGGAAGCTGCTGTAGATGTCCCCAGGACCCAGGTGATGTTGGCTGGATGGGGAAGGGCCATGTAGCAGGGAGGGGTTGGGTGGGAAGGCAGGGAATGCAGCAGTGCCCCTGAGGCAAGGTGAGGTCCATACCACCCTCAGTGGTGGGCTTTATGCAATAAGGCCCTGGAGGAGGGGTGGGGGTCAAGGCTGCACAGTATAACCTGTAGTGCCAGCAAGGTGAGGCTGGCTGGTGCAGTCCACTCTGGTCTTCCTCTGATGATGCTCTCAATGCAGGGAAGATAAGGCGCATATCTCAACATCTCCAGTTGTTCTGGGAAGCACAGCCTTTCCAGGACTGTTCTCTCCCCGTTTGTATCCAACCCAGAGACACAAAGAGGGTGGATCAGAGAACCAGAGGTGTGAGAAATGGCAAAGACCTTCACTTGGGATCATTTCCTCTGGTGTTTCATCAGAGGCAGTAGGCATACAATGGCACTTCACCGCTTCCTTTGGGAGGTGGTTTCTGCAGCTCTTATGTGCCCAGGAACAGGTCGTGTTTTGCCAAACTTCTGTTTCACTGCAAGCAGAAAATAGTCATGGATGTCAATGTGAATTTTTACAAGTGCAAAGGACTTAAAAGTGACACCCCCCCCCCGTCCCACAGCACCAAACTATCACACGTCAAAGATCCTCCTGCTGAGAGCTGAATTCCCCCTTCACGCAAAGTTCAAGGACTGAGGCTTGTTCCAAGCGTTTCTATTTCAGACTCTTGGTCTTTGACCAAATCATCACATTTCAGGCTCGTGCTGAAGACCTGACGACCATATTTGTTTGCATCCCCTTCGCCTTCAGGGGCTCAGCCACAGCCCCCCTGTATGGGGAGATGCACAAGGGCAGCAGAAAGCCTAAGCATGTTCCCCAGGTCCGTGTTCCCTTAGAGGTCCTGGGTGCTTTGGGGGCAGGTCAAGCACACACCACCTCTCCAGCTCTGCTGTGCAGCGAACCTATGGCACAAATTGATCTGTGGGGAGCATGACCCAAAGTGTCAAAACACGGCCTTTAACATCTCGCCCTGCCACCAAACCTGTTTGACTGAATTGCAGGTTAAAAAGGCATTGTGCCTATAATTGTTGGGCTTTAGAGAGCATGTCTTTTCCTTTAATGAAATACCTCGCTCATTCCATTCGAAAAGGAACCAAAGACTTCTCAGGTTTATGATAAAGCTGTAAAAAGTTTATTTACCCCATATTTCCTGCTGGGTTATTTACGAGGCATTTTGTCAGCTCCCATAAAACTGCCTTGTAAAAGAGATTTTCTTACCAAAAAAATAAAGTCATTTGTGCGGAACATCTTGAGAGCAGCGAGGACAGAGTTAATGGGATACGCACACGTTCTGAGCCTGGGAGAAAACAAAACAGAACCAAAGCCAGGCATTGTTGTGCTGCATTAGTTAATAATAGCTTTAGAGCTAAAATCCTGCTCCCACTGATGTTACTGGAAGTTGGTCCTTAATGTAAAATAATCAAAGAACCAGCTGCCATGAATTGTAGAGCCCCAAAATGAACCTGGGATGCATCAAAGCACCCAGAAATCACAGCTCTCCCACTGGGATTTCACCAGGAACACCAGCTCAAGGACTTTGCCTTTAAAATATGGTGGCCGAGATTTATGGAAGTTGTGGATGGATGCGGAGCATCACTCAGAGCTGGAACCCAAGGTTGGGTGGTTGTAATACAGTGACTTCTACCTGGTTAAGGGTCAACACTTAAGCAATGAAGCTCCTTGGCACAACCCTGGAGGAAATCCCATGTTGGCCACTGCTGTCAATGAACAGCCTGGGCAGAGGAGGAGCAGAACCCACCAGCTCCAGCTGGAGTGCATTTGCCTCTCTTGGAGCTCAGCTTTTCAGTTGCACGTCACGTTTGCATCTGCTCAGTTCTCCTTGGCCTAAACTTGTGCATTTTTGCCCCAGGAGCGCTTATGTTCCCGAATCCCAGTGGGAACCTTGGAGCACTATGTCTGCGGTGCAGCATTACCTCCAACACCCTTCATTTCAACCCTCGCAGCTTCACTCCAACAGCTCTTACCTCTTGGAGATAAGCAGGACACAGGTAAAAAGCCCTTTCCATGTGGCTTGGCCTGGCTCCCTTAGGAGCCCAGCAAAGGTATTCGAGCTTGGAGGCACCGAGAATATAAAGGAAGCAAGAAAACAATGAATAAAAGTAAAAACCCAGAGAAACGGGGAGAGTTGTTTTTAAAACAACAAGAGCGGGATGCTGGGAAGCAGTCAGAGGTCTTTTGTTCTGTGCCCGTACAGCCCTCAGCACAACACAACCCCGAATTACAGCCGAGCTCCTTGCTGCTGCTGCCGTGCACAAGCCCAGTGTGGGAACCAGGCAAGGAGCCAGGTTTGCAAAGGTATTTAAGTGTGCAAAGACACAGGGGGACATTTATTTATGGCTGCTGGTAGAGGTCCTGTTTCCCATGGGAGCAAAGGAGCATAAGGCTCACAGCTCCAGCTTTATCAGTACCACCAGGTGCTACCGGTGTCTTTGGGTACAGGTAGAGCTGGGTTTACTGCTCCTCTCTTAAAAGGGACTCTTAACCATGGGGTTGCTCTCCTGCGTGTCTACAAAATGCTTTTTGCCTTGCAAGGTCCTGCCTCGATCACACAGGGCAGCATTTAGCAGCACGACGGATCCGTGCTGCTTTGGGCATACATGGTCCTTGGGATGTGCTTTCCTTCTGCATAGCTGTGTTTGGCAAGGGAGGCAGGGGGCAGGAGGTATGGGGGTGACCCTGGGGCCTGGAGCTGGCCACAACTCCCCCTTGGCCTGCTGATGGGGAGGGAAAGGGGGAAGCTGCTAAACTGAGCAGGGATGGCTCCCAGGAGAACAGAGAGCACTTAGGTCAAGGGGGATGCACCAGGTCTGGGCTTTAACAAGTAGCTCAGGAGCCGGGTGGGATTTGAACAGGCACTTAACCGAACTGGACCAGGCTTCCTGCAGCTCAGCCCTGCCAGAACTGCCCGACACGACAGAAAATGTGCTCTGCAACCGAGGAGCCCTCCAGGCTGCACTGAGTCCATCACACCAAACCAGCAAGCAAATTCCAGTTGGACTCACCTGGAACATCCTTCAGCTGCCTACAGATAAAGAGAGGAACGCTAAAGCAGGGAATGTGGAGAGGAGAAATGTGCCAAAGGCTCTCTGGATGTGGCTCTGAGGGTTGAGGAGGTGGAGATGGAGAAGGAAAGCCATTTCTATTCCAGATATCAAACAGGCTCCCAGGGAAATTCCTTCTACAGCTAAATTCATTTAAAAAGAAACCACCTTTGCGTCCCAGCTTTCAAGAGGTTTTGGCACCCTTTAGAGCCAGCATAGTCACTTGTTCCAGAATCAACAGTTTTGGGCACTGACTGACAAGGAAGGGCTGCTTTGCCTCAGTGCACCAGGGAGAAACCAGCAGACATGTGGCAGACACCTTATTTGCACTGGTGGGACTAATGCTTAGCAAAAGGTGAGCTGGCAGGATGTTAGCATACTGCACGCTCTGACGAGGCCCTGGTGATGAGAGAGCCGCTGGCTTCCAGAGCAGCCGGTCCAGGGGGAGAGTTTCTGCCCGTCCCATCACACCATTGCCATTAATGGAGCAAATGCCAACATTAAATGACAAAACCCATCTCCCTGTGACCCAGGCAGGTGTCAGAACATAGAGTGCTTGAGCTCAGAAGTTGGCATAGGTGCTGTCCCTAGGAGGGGAAGCATAAAGGGAGATGGAGAGTGGAAATAGCACACACTGAGATCTCTGGAAAGCTGCTGCTGTTGATGGGGGTCCTTTGGCAAACGACTCCAGCCCTATCAGCAGCCATAAGGCTCACAGCTCCCTTCTTTGCAACAGGCTGCGAGATTTCTCTTCCCTGCTGCCAACTGGCATCAGTGACCAATTTATTTGCATGGAACACAAAGATCCGGGATGCCTGAAGCCAAGCAGGACCCTCATCGAGGGCAGGCTCTGAGCTGTTTAATAAAGTTTGGAGACCAGAGGAGCATCCAGGCTTTCCCACCATAGGAGGAGAAGATGAAATTCTTTAATTGTTTGTCTTTGAGCAAAACTCTTATAAAAAGAGGATTTGGGATTCTGAGGAAGCTTTAGAGCTGAGTCTGACCTTAAGCCGTGTTTCTGCACAGCATCGCACGCTCTCACACTGCGCTCCCAGCACCCACGCTGGGAACTCAGCCCTCACACACATCCCCCTTGTTCAGGCACATGGAGGGTCTCAGGGAGGCAACAGTTATGTTATCATACGGTTAGTACAGGACCTTTTGGAGCCTGTGGGCCCGGCAGCTTCAAGGAAGCTGTGTCTCTCATGGGCAGACCAACACACGGATGCTCTGCAGCCCCTTACAGCTCAATTCTGCAGTTACTAGAACTCATAGTGGTCTGGATCCCAGACTACTTTTCCTTATCCTGAATATGAACACATCTGCAACATTTCACATATTCCTGCCTCATTGTACTGCACAGTGTCCTTTTATCACAGTGGTCAGACTTTTCCCAAAGAGCACTAAAAGGAGTAGACAAATCAAGTTTAGCGTGTGGATTTGGCTTTGAATGACAGAGATCTCATAGGACAATGTTCCTATCTTTGTCCTCATTTAGGATTGAAGCGCTGTGAGCCTGGTAGGTTGGCTGCTATCTGGGCCTGAACAATGTCCTACCTGCTTGAGATTCAGCCCAAATTTGAATGGGCAGTCACAATATGAGAAGTAGGAATACAAGCAGAACAGCCACCAGCCCAGATGCACGCTGGAAAGGAGAGGTGAAGGACATGGATTTCCTAAACCACAGACAAGCTCATTAATGCCATAGTCAGACTGTGGCATCTCTTAATCTTGATCAAACCAAACTGGTTTGGGGTGCTGTTGGGGTTTGGGTTTGGTTTCGACTGACAGATACAGGGGCTACTGGGGTCTGTCTTAATTTCTTACACCTTGAGAACCCTGCCTCTTCAACCTCTGCCTTCCACCCTTCACCTCACAGTCACAAGTCACTCTAGAGATGATGAGGTGCCTCTCCCTTACAGGCTCTGTGAATACTGGTGTCATTCTAAGTATCATAGCTTTGGGTACAGAATATCATCAAAGCTGTGGCACAAGCACAGGCTTCAGGGTGAAACACAGAACAATCCCTTTGGCTCTAAAGATGCCAAGCGGTTTGGCATTTGGCCTCAAATGCCACCTGGGATGGTGTAAATCTTGCTAAGGAGACCATGTAACCAGACTGACAATAGAGGAAAAAGAGTGATGGCAGGAACGAATGGTCACCTATTTACCCCAAATGATCCTATTTTTACCTGCTGTATCTCTATGAGGAATAACTACATAGGGACTGGTGCTTTTCAATCTAGGAAGTGGGAGAATAAGAGAGGTCTATAAACTGCTGTGTGGCATTGGCAAAGGTGAGTTGGGAACAGCCCTTCACCACCTTTCCCAGCCACTGGGGAAACCAGGAGGAGGCAGAGCCAGCACAAAGAGCACCTGGGCAGCGAACCTACAGCCTGGCCCCACTGAGGCTCTGCTTCGAGCTAACCCTAAGGAGGGCTACCAGCCCTGGTGAGGCCCACGGAACAAGCACTCTGCAGGCTCAATGGAAGGTCTGGTTAATGACAGGGAAGCTTTGCGATGTTCAGCAGCCAGAGCATGGCACATGCTTCAAATTCTCACGCTGCAACCCTGGTTTTACCACTACTTTATCATATGGCATGGACAGAGCACCTCTAAGGGCTTGGTGTATGATGGGTGTCAAACCAGCAGCAGCCAGGGGTCTGTAGTGTAAAAATTCAGCTCAACTCATCAACTTCTCGATAGCAGTGACAGCCTTTGCCTCTGGTATTGCACCAGGACAGCACTTCACCCAGTCAATTGTGCGTATTTGCTTCACCAAGCGTTAACTGCGTGTGTTTGATTGTGCAGCCGGAGTACATTGACCCCCAGCATCTCGGGGTGAGCTGGCAGAGGGCAGAACCATCTGCAAAGAGGGAAGAAGTTCAGGTTTGTGCTCTGAAAGACAATGCAAATCTCATTGCTTTTCCCTAACCTTGGGCTCCGGTGCCATTCTGCTCCAGTTCTGCACCTCCTGGCACGGGAACAAACCCAGCCCCATCTCAGGAGGAAGGAACGCTCAGGCTCACTTGGTTAGCTGCGTTTCTGAGACAGAAACAGCAATCTTTCGACTTTCAACATCAATAACAGCAGTTATTCTCCCAAAGAATTATTATCAACAATTCCTTTGCTATATTTACAAAGAAGCAGGGCTATTCTTAGAGGAAACACTAAAAAAGCCATTTTATTTCGCTTTCTTGGCAGTTGGACAAAAATGTAAGGAATGTAGTCAGTTAAAAACATCAAATCCCCAGCACGAGCCTATAAGAGCTTTCTAATGCATATTTACAATATAGAAAGCAGCCACTTTCCTGTTTTGTAGAACAAACAGGGAACCTTCTCTTCTCTTCCAAGCTGTTCCTGAAGACCAAACATCAAGTTGGACATAGAATGCTGCTTTTAATGGTGTGGGTTGTAAACTTTTAATGCCTAGAAAATGGGACTTTATACTACAGCCTTCTTTTCCTAAAATGGAATTAGAGGCAAATTTTACTGCTGGGTTTAGGGAAGTTCTCAATTGGCAGCCCAAGGTACCCAAATGCTCCTTTAGCCACAGTTTGGTTTGCCATAGGGAACAGCAGTGCTGGCAGAGGATGGGCTGCTCGGGTCCTATAGAACCGCTGGTAGCACTGGGGAAAAACACTGTACTGCCACAGGGACCCTGCTCAGTGTGGGGATGCGGGGATTTGGGAACAGAAGCAGGGGACCACACCACTGTTCCCATACATGCAATGGCACCTTAGCCTCTGAATAACATCAGGAAAACTCCTCTCTTAGGGGCATTACTTACTGCTTAGGAAGGAGTCTGTGCAGTGCAGCCAGGTCCCAGCTTCCCTGCTGACACTGAAACCAAATAGAAGACATGGGTTATTGCTCTAGGTTTAGGGGCGGTCAATGAGTGCAGCTCTTACCTGGTGAAAACGGACAAATACTACCAAAGGTACTTGTATTGCACAAAGATGCCCAAAGGGACATGACAATACCTCCTTTAAAGAACAGTCTATTCCACGGGGCAATGAAGAAACCCAGTCTTTTGGGATTCTGCATCTATTTCTCTCACGTTTATCTGCATTGGAGGCCTCTGCTTGAAATTGAAGACCTGAGAAGGGTTCAGATCCCATTCCTCAGACTTCAAATGCTCTCAGGTCCCTCAGGCTAGAGGGAGACTGGAATCGTGCTCCCCTATCCTGTCCTCTGAACCACATCACCATTGCTCTTGTGTTGCTAGCAAGCCTGCTATTTAAGATGTATTTTCAGTGGGTTCCTCCTGAGCCTTCCTCAGGGAGGTGATAAAACTGCCTCTGAAGCACTGGATAAGTTTTGGCTTTCATAACCTATTTCACTGCATCCACTGAATTTCTCCAGATTACCGAGTATTTCACTAAACAAGATAATGACCAAAAGGGACAAAATCCTTCCTTGTCCTGTACCCAATCAGTGCTCTGAAACTGGAAATGAGTTTGGTTTCCTTTGCCCAGATAGTGTTTGCCATAGCCCTGACAGCATCATCCTCCTCCCATCCAAGACGACAGGCTCCCCCTGTCCAGGCCATTCAAAGGTGCCACAGCCCTGGCACTGCAGCAGGACACAGGGATGTCACAGAGCCATTCTGCAGCACAAGCAGCCATGCTCTCACACGTTAGCCCATCGCAGTGCCCTGCTACACGTGTCAGAAGCAGCAGGAGAGCAGCTTGGCTCCCGCTGCCCTGCCATGGCGCATGGTGCCAGGTCAGGATGAATCCTAAACCAGCCCATAATCACACTGCAGGGAAGGGAGAGCGCCGTGGGGATAATCGCTCCCTGTGGCAAATGATGCAACCCCAACCACGATTTCTATGGGCTTTTGTGATGTGTCCCATAACCGTATGCTTCTTTCTGTTTTAGAGCCATCAGAACCAAACAATCCCTCAACTGGAGAAACCCAGGCGAGGAAATGACCACACTTGAAGCAAGTGAGAGGAAACCTGTTCTGCCTTTGGCTCCTCGCTGCCATGTAACAGTGTCATCACTGTGGGAAGTGTCAATAAGATACCAACAGGGTAAACAATTGTCAGACAGATTTTCACAGAGGCAGTTGACTGGACCATGGCTGCTTTGTACACAATGCCAATGCAGTGTCATTTCTAATGGGGGAATTTATACAGCGTAATTATGCCAGAATTTGCTCCAGGCTACACACTGTTGCATTATAAACCTGGCCATTGCCATGTGATTAGTCAGAGCTTTAAATAACACTGAAAGTAATTATATCAAGCAGGAGAAGAGAAGTGGTGCATTCCAGAGCTTGCCACACACCGGCCCCTGAAGGGGCTAGCTAACGATGATGGTGTGATGATGGTGTCCCCTTTATTGCTGGAAGTTTTATACCTTAGGCCACATCCTGATCACCTGACACACAAACAGCTTAAGGACCCTCTTAGCTTGGCCCCTGTAATTATGCAGCAAAGGGGACTTATATGAGCTGTGATAAGATTCCCGGATGATTGGATGTGGATGCATGCGATTGAAATGCAAAGAGCATGGAGGCTGCCTCGCATAGCAGCACATGGCCAAAGGGGCTTTGCATCAGAGAGATCTGGCTGCGTGCTTGCAGGCATGCAGGATGTCAGGCACCTTGTCATCAGTGGCCCCAGGCTTAAGGGCTGCTCCAGAGTTGCTCTGGCTGCAGCAAAGGGCAGGTATGCCTCCGATGGCACTGGAATGAATAAAGCTCTTCCAGTCCTACAGGAGTGTGGTGTCACATCGCCAGGGCTCTGCAAAGGTGAGGGCTCCATCCTTCTGTGAGGGGCAGAAGAGGGATCATAGAATCACATTTTGTGCTGGAAAGGATCAAAAGCCCATCCAGTTCCAAACCCTGCCATGGGCAGGGACCCCCTCCTCTGCAGCAGGGTGCTCCAAGCCCTGTGTCCAACCTGGCCTTGAGCAATGCCAGGGATGGGGCAGCCACAGCTTCTCTGGGCACCCTGTGCCAGCACCTCAGCACCCTCCTTCTGTCCAAGAGCTCATCTGAGCCTCCCCTCTGACAGATGAAAGCCATTCCCCTTGTCCTAAGAAGAAGCAATCACTGGATTGAAAGGGAACAGATAACAGGACTATGCGCTTACTGTCAGAAGAGCCCTAAGCAGCTGGCATCCACAGATCCTCATTTCCCAGAGCAACAAGAACAGATCCTTTGCTTTCCAAGTCATGCTGAGCTTCAGTCCTGTGAGGGGGGCAAAGCTAACCATGGTCCCTCAGGGCTGTTACAGACTATTCCAGTCTGCAGCAGCTCTCCGGAGGGCTGTTACAATGGTCGGGAATTGCTGTCACATCTTTTAGTCTTGCTCAGTCCTGCCTTCATTCCTCACTGTGTCACACACAGCATTTCCCCTTCACTTTACCTTCTCTTTCTGACAAATGCTCAGTTGGGCCTGGAGACCACAGAGGTTTCACCTCTCCACAGCTCAAAGGATCTGAGGTGTTGCAGTCAAATCATAGTAAATCACAGTCAGAAATGCTGCTGTTGCTGGTGCCTTACAGTACCTGCTCTAAGAGAGGCTGAGGCACTCATACTGTATCTATCTATATATATACTATTGATGTAGGTATACAACCACACTCTGAGATGGATAATCCATGGGTCCCCACTTCTTTTTCTACCTGGCCTGAAGAGCTACTTGTGGTGTCCCAGCGTTTCTGCTTTCGTCTGGGATGGGAATTAAACCAGGCACCAGATTGACAACAGAAATAACAGAATGGTGGAGGATTACTCAGATCTTTTCAACCCTCAGCAAGAAAGCTCCCTTTGCTTTTATGAGTAGGCATTAGAATAGAATTCATTTGCTCTGCACTGATTCAACCCTGCCCCTCCTGCTGACCTGCTGCAATGGTAACCCTGGGCTGTGCATCCTGTTTGAGCTGCAGCTCCATGCAGAGGGGTCTGCCTCTGTCCACAGCTGCTTTCCATGGCTCCCGCCTCCTCTGATCTGCCAGAAGAACTATTCGTGGTGTCAGCTAATTGTGTCAGCTCTATTGAGATACCCAAATCAAATGGGCTTTAAAATGGAGAAGCCACACAGGTTTGCACTGGGTTGGGCCTAAATGGAGAACTGCTGTTAAACAGCATGTTCAGGTCAATGCCTTGAGCAAGAACCAGGACAAACATCCACACAAGAGATATAATGTACCAGCATTAAAACAACGGGGATGGAGGCAGTGGCTCTGCAGCATTCCAGCTCTCCTGTCCCACATGGTCTCCCTCCTTTCCACTCCCTTTCTCACTTGACCCTGTAACAGAACTGCCTCAACATGTTGAGCTGTCACAAAACTAACCCAACCAAAACTGACTTTGTTTCTGCTGCTCAGCATCCTGAGCAGGATACAGTGAGCCCTGGAGCCAGCGGGAGGCTACAGGCTCCTGGGCAGGCACAGCACAGGTACGTTACTGCAGCAAAGAGGGTCTCCCTTGGTCTTAGAGGCAAAGTCTGCATTGTCAAGCTGTGAAAATACAAGATGCCGTGGCTGGAACAGAGTAAATCTGAGTTTCAAATGGGAGAAAGAAAGAGGAGGGGTGAAGAATGAAGGGCAGTGAGAAAAGAGATGCACGTTTTGAACAAACGCATGAGTGTTGTATAGGGCAAGATTTCACCTGAGTTTCTTGAAGTCTGGTAATGTCACATCCACTTCTGGATGACAATTCCTTGTCATTGGAGCTCTTCTCATCACCAGCTCTTCTAATGGAGCCAACCTTGTAAAGCTGCTGCTGCATTATCAAACGTGCAGTCACGTATGTGCACGCACCATGTGTGCCAGCTGTGAAAAAGGAAGTAAAAGCCAACATCCCAATCACATTTTCCATGTGAGGTGATTCACTTCATTATAAGCAGCTCAAAAGTATAAAACCCCAAAATCTTAGCTGATAAGTGAATCATTGGTTGGCTGGATTGCTGGGCTTGGCCTTTGGCACCCCCCTGGTCCGGAATACCTGGATACCCACCTGGACCGGGCTTTCATTTGGAACTTGACGGGGGTTTGACACCAGGAGTGTTTATAGCAAACACCGTGGTGTTTGCTCACAATGGTGTCACATGAGTGGAAATGTCACTCAGCACAGCACTAGTGAGTTCTGGCTGGAGCTATCTATGGCTCTTGCTCTGACCACTGCTGTGGTGAACCGGCAGACCTGATCCATCCAGCCCCTCACCAAAGCAGAGCACTGGGAGGTGGTGGTGCCTTAACACCACCAGTGCCCTGGGGTATCCAGCCCATCCCACCTAAGAAACAGGCAAACCAAGCTTTGCTCTGAGCTGCTTACCTGCTCCACCCCACTGGGGTTGGGGGATGCTCCAGCCCCAAGTTGTGCTAGGGAGCTGTGGTTCTGAGGCCTTTGGGCTGGTTCGGTTCTTGTTCTGAGGCAGCTGAGCAAAGATTTCAGGGGTCCTCCTGCTTCTTCCACATCTCAGCAAGAAAGAAGAAAGAAAGGAAAATAATTGTTAGGTTCTCCTTTACTAGAATGGTCTAAAAGTGAACTGAAGTGGCTCTGCGCCTTCTCTTGAGCTCCTCCAAAATAAAACCTGTGAGCCTGAGCGTTAAAAAGTGAACACGACGAAGTGATGGAGACATTGGGTGAAGTGGGGCGGCTGGTCGGGAGGAGCAGAAGGGATGCACTGAGAGAAAGAGAGCAAGGAAAAGGCACACTGAAGAGCAAGGGGCTGTGGTGTGGCAAAGGAACCCTTGCAGCAGCATCATCATCCCTGGAGCACAGCTCGCTCCCGGCCTCCAGCCTGGTCCAACTGCAACAACATCTGTTACCCTTGAGCTCTGATCGGTTAGTGACATGTTTGTTTAATTGTGGGCCTGATTTGTTCTTTCGCTTCCCATTAGGAAGCTGAAGAAAGGAGGAGGAGGGTGTTTTCATTCTGGGGACCATTTTGCCAGGACAATGAGGTTTTTTCCATGGCACTGGGTAGTCAGAACTAGCTGTACCGCTCCTCGACAAGGCAGACGCCTCTGAAGCCCATTGTTCAACCTGATGCATTAAGGACTCACACTTGTAGTTTTGGCGCTGATCCCCCTCTCTCATTGTGTGAGCAGAATGGGCTGAGAAAGGAGAGTCTGTCCTCTTTATGTGGCAGCAGGAGCAGGAGGCAGCGGCATGGCAAGCCTTTCCCTCCAGCAGCAGTGGTGGCGAAGGGGATGGTGGCTTCAGAAGCCCCCCTGGTCACCCCTAGAACAGCCACCCCGGCTCTCATTCCCGGCTGGAGAGCTTCCTGCTCTCCCTGATATGCCACCGAGTATTCTGGAAAACCGGCTGCTTCCTCGCGGAACATTTGGGCTTTTTTGGTTCCACGAAGCACGAGAATCATTGGAAGTGGAATTTTCTAGTGCTGAACTGACAGCCCTGGAGATCAGATCCCACAGTCGCTCCATGCATCTCCTGCTCTGACCTTGGTGCTGTCAAAGGGCTTCCATGGCATCTCTGCCAGGGGGATGCTTTGGCTTTGTCCAAGAGCCCAGAAAGGCATTGAGCCTGTAAGAGGAGCTGAGGCATGCAGCCGTGCGCTGTTGTGCTTGTCTTGCCCTAAAGCAGGACAGATGACCAGCCTCTGACTCAGCATCAAGAGACATGAGAAAGCAACAACTGAGACAAAAGAGCATCAGGAATGGCAATGGGCTGATGAGGCTTTGTACAGTACATTTCTCATGTGCCTTCATCATTGCTTAAACCCAAAGACCCCCACTCAAACCACTGCACCCAGCCTTTGTATCTACTGCAGCAACGTGGGGAGCTCACAAGGAACTTCACAGACATATGCTTGAAAAGCAAAATAACTGAACAAACCCATTTCCTTAAAATTATGGATGGACTGAAAAAGTTAAACAGAACTGGGCACCAGAAGTTGAAATTTAAACTTACATTAGTGAGCAGGCAATACAAACAGAGCCTGACTTTGCAAACATCCACATGTGCAAGAATCCTGGGCCCTCTGAGCTCCAGGGGAAGGATCCAGTGTCCAAACAGACTTATGGGGACCGGAGTCTGCCAGGGCTGGCAATGACCCTAAATGCTTTGGGCACTGTCCTGGTCAGAGCACCAGTGACCCCAGCAGCAGCCCCCAGCTGACCTGAACCTCAGCAGCAGAAACAAAGTGCTTGGATGCTGAGCAAGCTGGACAGAAACACCGGGGAACCCAGAGGAAAATGTTCAGGGAAGTCAGAAGGGAGATGATATAAAAGCACTTCCCACCTCCAGTTGTGCAGCCCTGATTTGGGGGGCTGAACCCAGGCTGTCCTCCAAAGGAGGACATAGCTGTGGCTGAGTGGGGACCCCAAGCTGCACCCCCAGGCCTGCTGGCTCCATGTTGCCTTTAGAAGAGGGTTTTACACAACTAGGAGTCTTGCTATTAAGACTCACTTTACTGACCTAATTCCATCCGCCTTCAACCTCAATTAGAAGCCTTGGCCATTACAAACTACAGCTTCCAGCCCCACAGATCAAGAAGTGAAGTGTCAATTCTGAACTTCCAAGTGGGCAGTGGAGGACTTGTGAGCAATGCAGGACTTGTGAGCAATGCCTGTTTCTGAAGGCCCATCTCTGCTGGCTTGGGCTATGATTTAACAGCCATGCTGGCTGGGCAGGGCTCTGTCTTCCTTCCTAACATGTGCCTTCCACACTGCTATCACCATCTTGCTGTGCCTGTCCTAGCACATGATCTCGAGGGAGAGGAGGCATCACCATACCTGGTACCTCTGCAGAGCACCATGTCCTCCTCCATCCTCTGCTAGCACCAGCCTGGCTAAAACAGCACCCTTCCTTATGGAGGCCACATGTGGAAAGAGTGACCCCACACAAAACTCCCCTCTGCAGGGCAGAAATCCAACCTTAGCTTTTGCCAGCCACAACTCCCTTGGTTCTCCATAGCAGATGCAGTTTGCTAAGGTAAACTAAGGTAGCTGGAGTCTGTGGGTGCTGCTGCATGAATGCTTTAAGCCATAGAAAGTAAATATGTTTGGGATCTGGTACTTAAATGACTTCATGGAACACTGCAGCTCCCAGCTGCTTGGGCACCAGCTTCAATCTCAACTGGTGACAAGAGGGCCATGGACACAACAATCCGTGGTCAGAGGCTTGACAGCACTGTAATTTAACTCGATTTTAAGGTCTGCACGGAGCGAGTATTCCAGCGAGGTCTCCTGCTGCAGGGCTGAGCTGGGGCTCGGTTACAGAACAAGTGTCCATTAGCGCAGGAGGCAGCGCAGATGCTATCTGGCTCCGGCATTATCCCCTCGCTGGTCTAGCTTCACTTTGGACAGTTAACATCTTGATGACATTACGAGTGGGGCTGGGGGCAAACTGTGGCCACAGCCAGATGAACAGTGCACACAGGGATTCGCTTGGGCAGTGCCTGCTAACAAGAGCTCGCTGCCGTTGCTGCTCCTCAGCAGGACTTCCCTATTCCTGCAAGTGCCCTGTGGCTGTACCAGAGCGATCTCTTGCAAACCACCACGCTGAAACAGGGTGAACTTACACAAAACCACTAAGGAAAACCCATCACCAGGCTCCATCCCCTGCCGCGGTGAGCAGGAGGCAGAGACACTGCTTTGCTGGGTGAAGGTAGGATGGCAGGGAAACCTCTCCCATGGCATTGGAGCCCAGCAGAGCATCCACCACCCTCCAGCCAGGGGTGTGTGATGTTTGCTTAAGCTGGGGCTGCTCTCTGGTTTTCACAGGGATATGCTAATTGCATTTAGATAGCGCTGTCTCTCTGCTGGCTCCTCGAAGGCCTCTCCTGGCTCCCAGCAGGGCTCATTCAAAAGCAGCTCCGCTCTCAATGACACCCCAAAGGTTTCCAAACAGAAACACAACCAGCGGTGGCTTGCTGCAAAAATAACAAAGGGACCCAATTACAAGCAAATGTGTGGAAGGGTCCCAGGGCCGGCAAATTAGGGCCCATTAAAGGTCAAAATGATTTAAGGTGCAAGGACAAGAGAGAAGGGGAACAATTGGTCAGATTCCTGCACAGAATAAGCGTCTGCGGCTCAGTTTGGATATGGCTCAGGGCCCAAATGGGGATACACTTCAGAGCTGGGGCTATGTCTGATTTTTACAGTGGGTAATTCATCCTTTCTGCTCCATCCGTGCTTGGGAAGGTGCTCGGTGTGCTCATGGTCAGCAGTGCATCTCCTCTGAGCCCTGCTGGGACCTGGCACAAGGTAAATGGTGTGGCCTTATGCAAGCTCCAGCCCTCAGGCAGCAGCAAGGGGACAAGTTCTGTTGTCCCCCTCAGGCTGTGTGGAGGGCATGCTCTGGTTATTGCTGCTGAGGGGTCTCAATGTAATGCTCAAGGACATTAAGGTCCTTCCAACCCTGACCAGTCTGGGATTCTATGACACAGTCATACTGTGCTGAGATTCACAGTCCTTGTGCATGAAACCATCCATTCCTCCTGCCACAAAGCAAAGGGAAAAGCAACTTTCCCCTGAGATAGTGGCAGAGCCTTCCTCACTTGGACCTCTGTTCCCCTGCCCTCATAGAGGAGATCACCTTCACCCACCTGGAAGAGCTGAAATCTCATCCAGGCATGGTACACCGCTTGGATCTATAAATGGGATAAGGACTTGACACTGAGCTTCCTTCCAGGATCAGTCCCCCTGCCTGCAGCCGGCACAGGTACCCAGAAACCCAGCTCCAATGAATGAAACGGGATAAATACCTTCACTGGCTTCATTTCAAACCAGAGAGCCCGGTGAGCCCGCTGTGCGCTGCTGAAACAGAGGAGCCATTGGAAGAAGTGACCTGGGTTTAGGATTCAGACACCCCTTGGGGTGGAAGTGCTGAATTCAGGAGAAGACTCAGGCAATGAAGTCCTGACGTTACATTTTGAGCAGCCCATGCTGCTGGATGGCTTGTTCTAAGAAAGCAAATACAACTAACTGGGAAGAAATGGCACCACGAATGCCTTTACCCAATTACTCATCATCCTGTAACGCCTTCACCATCCCCTACCTGAGCTGTGTGGAAACCTCTGAGGATGGGTGACACATTTCCCTGCAGACTTGCGTTAAAACCCCACAAACCTAATCAAAAAATGGACAGAAAAGAGAGAAAAGGCAGTTCAAGCCCGTCTCACAACTGCCTGTAAAGCACCCGGCTCTGTCCCATCTCATCCTGACCCTTCCTACCATCTCCAGTGGGAAAAAGAGACCATAAAGCAGTTTTGTGCAGGCACATGTAAATCCCCTGTCTGTGTTAAGGCGAGAGATTAGCCTGTTAACAAAGTTACCCTGTCACCTACCCTGCTTAATCCCTGCATTTCAAAGTGTGACTTTATGGAGCGCCTCGGAATCTGCTGCGCACTGTTTATTTATTGCAGCAGTTTAATCGTTCCCCGCTTCTTTTAATGCACCTGGAGCTCAAAACACTTCTTTTGCCCTGCTGAAAGTGGGGGCTTTTGGGAGGCAGTACCTCTGCCTTTGTGTTCATCTTAATGTGTTTAAGGGGCTGAGACCCCCCTCTCCCCACACCTTCCCAGACGACAGTCAGTCTCCACACAGCGCATAGGGCTGGTGGTGCAGCCGACTGTCCTGGCTGTAAATCTGTCAATACAAAGAGAACAACGCACACACAAAAAATGTGGCTAAAACCAAGAAATGCGGCATAATTACAGGTTCATTATTGCAAACAAAAGCATCCCCCGATCCCACCCCTTTGGCAGGGACCGGAGCAATTCAAACAGGCTCATTATGTAGTTACCTAGCCAGGGTCAGAGCCTCCTGAATAGCTGCTGTGGCTCTGCTCATTATCCAGGCCCGGATGGGGAACGCGGAGGTGCAGGAGTGCTGGGAGCAGTGAGGCTCGAGGTCCGTTCCCCCCTCCCTTCCCATCTATTGTGATATCCATCCTCAGAAGATCGACCTCTACTCACTTTACAGTGGTGAGAGGTGCCAGGTTGACAACTTAGAGACCCAAGTCCTGTGTCTGTGCAGTGGGTACGGCATGAACAGGGGAGCTTGGGTGCAGGGATGGGGAGGAGGACAACAGTTCAGTCCCCATTGTCTGCTCTATTTCCCCTCCAAAACCTCCTGTCACTCGGCTGGATGCTGCAGACCAAGGCACACGGCTCCCACAGCCCATCCAGCAAACACCTCTCTGCTTGGGAACAGCTCGCAGCTAACCCAGGCTGGGAAAACCACAGCTTCCCAACTCATCCTGAGCTTCCCACAAGTCTGGGGGAACTCCCAACACACAACCCAGCTGCCGTGGGGCAGCCACCAAAGCCTTCACCCAAGTCATCTCCTGCAGCTCCATCCCATCCCTCCTTCCCCACATCCGGCAGAGGCACAAGCAAGCTCAGGGATGCAGCCGGTGCTTTTCGGACGTCTCCAACCTGAGCTCCCTTTCTCACCGGGCTGGGAAGCGGTGTGAAGTCCCCTTCGCCCCCGCGTGCCCCTTCAGGAGCCGCAGCTTCCCTCTCGGGTGGCCGAGGAATGCGGAACTCCAAGCGGCCCCGCCGGGTGCCCGGGGAACCCTCAGCCCCTTCCCCTGCACCGCGGACGGGGGAGCGCCGAGCTGCATCCATCTATAACCCAAGTGTCAAAACATTTCCTCTTGCAGCCCCATTCGGGTCGTGGTAGCCCCGATCTCGGGTCCAGGCGCTGCTTTTGGGGTCTGCTTCGCAGAGCCATTACTGTCACCGCCCCACTGTGCGCAGATAAGAATAGTCTGCGTCTTCTGACTCATTTAGCTAAAACAATGGAGCCACCAGAGGCCAAATTAATCCCTGGTGACTTCAGCAGAGTTACACCAGTCTAAATTTGGTCCCAGGCGTGCAATTAGCACAGAGGAAGGCGCAGTGTCATGACAGCCTCTTGGCTCTTTCTCCAGGCTCCCTTCCCTAGGCTCACCCTCTGTGTCCATGGCCGGGCGCTCCCTCTGCCCACCTCGCTGCTTGGGTCTCACCATTTCTGGGCTCCAGGAAGGGCACCCTGCAAGGGGGAAAGCAGTTTTTACCTGGGGAAGGACAGAACCTGTGTCCCTTGGTGGGCCAGAAGAAAGAGCTGATCCTCCCCACCTTGGGCTGGCATGGAAGTGAAACCCATTCCCTGCAAGGGGCATCCCGGTGCCTTCAAGTCTACTGTCCAGTCTCCTTTGTGAGCCTTTAGACTCAGTCCTGACTTCTATCCTCATCATCATCACAATCACTGGGTTTGCAGCAACTTGATGTCCTCTAGTAAGAGCCAAGCCACCAAACTGCACTTCTCCAGCATAGGGAAAATGCGCTGGAAATGACAGAGGACTTTGGTGGCTCCCTGCACCCCAGGAAGGGGAGACATTGCCCATCCGCTCCTGCAGCCACACAGAAGTGCTGCGCCTGAAAATCAGCAGAGGCATAAAGAAGTAGAAAGAGAAACAAGGCAGCAAACCAGACCTGTTCAAACTGAAGCAGCACTTCCTCAAAGGGTTTGTGTGTGAGGCGCCAGCAGAGCCTGCATCACGGAGCTGCCTCCCCTGCACAGCCTGATGGAGGCTGGAGCTTTGCTGAGAGCACGTGTGTATGTGTGTGTGTATGTGTGTGTGTATGTGTATGTGTATGTGTGTGAGTTTGTGTCAGAGCAAACAAGCAATGAAAAAGCATCACACAAGCAAACAGGAACAAGGAGCAGAGTGTGGGACAGGAGAAGGTCAGTGCTCAGTGCCTCCCTCCCCGTGGTCCCTGCCACTCCTGCCCCATAACCCGGAGCCTTTTCAAACACAGACTCCTCATTCCTGTGCCAACTCTTCAAAGGCTCCAGGATTCGAGGGAACTTCCTGTGCTATCACAAACCCTCGCTTTCTTTTCCTCTTCCAGCCTATTAAACCCTGCGCTAAAGAGGCACGGCTTGCCTCCTGTCCGACGACCCTGCCTGCTGCGTGACACTGAAGTTATGCTGCTCAAGGTGTTTTGGGCCTTACATCCCCCTCGTGACCCGAGTTTACTGCAGAACAAAGTCTCTTTAAGCTCAACGCTGGAGAATATATTTCCTTCCTTGCCTGCCCATAGCGGCTGTTTCAGCCTCGCATGGGGTTGTGTGTGTTATGTTGTTATTGCAGGGTTGCTGGTGACAACTGATCCTCGCACACCACTTTGTTACCGTGCGTCGTGCTCAAATCTGCACCTCCCGTCTTCAGTTCATGTATTTACGTACGGAAAAGGTAAGTTTCTCAGGGCTGATTAAAACAAACATGTTTAAAGACAGACCAAGACACTGTGTGGTGATAGAGCAAGAGGAAATCCTGCCCAGCGCGGGGCCTTGCTGTGCCCCTTGAGCACTCCCGAGGCTGACTTGGGATGCTCGGGGCTTCTGCCGTGCACATTAGTGGCTGTGAAACCAGTGGCTGTGAAACCAGCTCGGCATTAACAATTCCCAAAGGCTGGAGTTACTGGAAACCCTGCTCCAGACGTGGGGGGTTTAGAAGTTCAGATAAAGGAAGAGGTGAAAGGAGAACAAAAGAGAGGGGGAGGAGAGTGGCCAAGAGCTCACTTGGATGATGGCTCTCAGTGTGATGGACAGGCAGCACCCCCAGCAGGGTGGAAGGGCTGGGGACTCTCTGCTGGGGGCTGACCAGGCAGCAGAAAGGACTTTGGAAATCAAAAACCCTCATCCCAGCTCGCCCACAGCATCCCCAGAGCTTCTTACATTTGCTCATCTAGAACCGGTGACAGTCTGGTCCCCAATACATGCCAAGGGAACAAAACAGCGGTGATGGTGCATGGGCCCAGACTCTCACCTTGCCCTGGAGTCATGTCTGGGGCCTCTTTTCCTCCTCTGCTAAGGGAAAGAGAAAAGAGATGAGTTTGGGCAGGAATGGGAAAGGACAGAAACACACAACACATCGTTCCCAGCAGAGCATCCGCTGCTCTGAGTGAAAGGGGAGACCAAGAAGACAATGAAATTAAGGGGAGTGACTCCTGTCAAGCTAAATAATTAAGTCCCAGGGTACATAATTGATGCACTCTTGATGTGGACCCTAAATCATTTACAAGGCTGGCGTGTAACCCGACGTGCAGTTCTGGCTTTACAACAGCAAGGGATGAGCATCCCCACCGAGCAGGCCTCTCTTGTGGGTCACACCACCCAGGACACCCCATGGAGGGTGGGCTGAGCAGGCTGCTCACCACTGAGACATCCACTCGCCCGGCGTTGCTTTTGTAGACAGAAGCAGCTCCATGAACCCATGCCTGTTCCCATGGCAGGACAGGGCGGTACGAGAGGGAGATGCTGCTGTTTCTCTGCTGAGATTTTTCAACTTCAACCAAGCTCAACCTCAGCTGAATCCTAAACACCAGCATAAAGTGCCCAGGCCCATCTGTTTCATGCACAGGTTCTTCTCCACCATCAGAGCCAATCAGGGGTTTGACTGCAGTGCATGCATGTGCTCTGCCAATACAGACATCCCTGGTCAGTGCTATGGGGGAACAGCTCCTCCAAACCACTCCTTTGCCTGTGCCTATGCTGATCCATGCCCTAATCCAGAGAGATGGAGCATTCAATGCACAAACGAAGAGGCGGACAAAGCAAGGCCGCTGGGGACAGGGCTGAGCCATGGAGACGGTCCCCAGGGTCAGCAGCATGGGCAGAGAGAGAGGACACGGACCTCGCAGCTGACAGCACTATGGCATCAGAAAGACATCAATCTCCAGGGCTGTTTCCACTGTCAGTTATCCACAGTGCCGTTCCCATCAGCTGCAGAAGTCAAATAGCACTGTGCATCCCTAGTCTGCTCTTTCTCCTTTCCTATTTTTATTTCCCTTGTTCTTTTCACATTGCATCATCAAGAAAAGCCATTTCTGCCCTCCTCGTGCCTTCCTGCGGCTCTGGTATCTGCCTCTCCAGAGCACCAAACACACCATAAACCTCCTGTGCACCACCAGCCGCCCAGCCTGATGACAGGCACCCTGAGCATGGAGCAGGAGCACAACACAGACCAGCCCAAAGACCAGCACACAGGCTCCATGCTGAAAACCATCCTCCTCCTCCTCACTGCTCCCCACTCCCAGTGTCTGACAGTGGCCTGATGGGCTGATGTGGAGCAGAGCCCCCACCGGCTCCCCTGCAGCCCCTGCCCACCCCAGGCATGAGCCTGACACTGCCTACAAACTCTATTAGCTTTGTAATTAAAAACAGCTGTAATCTGATCAGGTGGAGATCACGGTTACAAAATGAAGGAAGCCATTAGCAGGAAATGTTGTGGTTCAGGCAGACATCAAATCAGTTTAAAGAGATTGGATTTCATTGTTTTTATACAGTTACTCCATTACTATAATGCACTGGGTCCATTTGAGCGGCCGGCTCGGAGCAGGGCTCATAAGGCAGTAGTGACATCTATGTGAAATGAACGGCACCAACGGCAAACCCTGAGGAGATAGCGGGGAATTTACACCCCTGCTCCACAGTGAATATTAATGGACAGGGAGCCAGGGGAGCTGGGCTTGTCTCCTCCTCCTCCTCAGCCCCAGCAGCGCTGCTGCTGCCTCTGTGGGGCCGGCAGAGCCCCCCCAGTGGGGATCGGATCCAAGGACCTTTCCTCTTCTCCCTCCACCCCCAGCCACAAACCAAACCACGGGTCCAGTTTCCCAGTAGTGAGGTGGAGTGAGAACTGAAACCACAGCAGCCGCATCGCTTCGCTTCCTCCCTGTGTAAACACAGCCAGCCCGGAGAAAAGCCAGAGCGAAACACTCATGTTCTCACAGGGGACGTTGCCCTTCTCCTCCCTTTCCCCCCCGGAACCAAAAAGGCAGAAGCAACCTGTGCTTGAAAGCATCAGGCTCTGACCCCAGCGCAGGGGGTGACGTGACCCAAAAGCGTTGCCGTCAGCAGGGGCTCTGCAGAAGCTGTTGGCTCCTGCTTTAATTTAGTGAAGCTATAGCTTAGGTACCTGTAGAGAAACCTGCATCAGGAGGCACGCGATGGCCCCTGGCTTCCCCAGAGCTGATGGTGCTCCTGGAGGAATGAGGAGGGAACACAGTGGGTATGTTTTAATGCTCTGGGCTCTGCACACCACCAGCAGGGACCACGACCCGAATCAGCTTGCTGTGGAACAGCACAGACAGAAGCAGTGTGAGGTTAGGGGCTGAGCATCCTGACTTCAGCCTGCCCTTGGTGTTTGGGAGTGGGGCTGTTGGTGCCGAGGGGGTTCATTTACCTGCTCCGTGTCTTGCAGCCTCCTTCCAGCAGGAATACGGGCAGGGAAACTGCAGGAAGCAACTGTCTGAAGGCTCTAAGACAAGGAGGGCGTTAAGGGGATGCAAACATGATGAGAGCTGGCAGCCAAGGAGGGGGCTGTGACCGTGCCATGGTCCTGCCTGAGCAGGGAAGGACTCTGGGCAATGCGGGATGTCCCCCTCCCCTTGCCCACCTCCTCATCACAGGAGATAACCAGGGGCCTGCAGACAAACACTCAGGCTGCCTCCTGCCCTCCACACTCAGCACACGGAGGCCCTGCTCCAGCCAAAGCCCTCTTGGTTATTCCTAAGCACTCCTTGGCTAGAAAACAGCTCAGTCACCTTCACATGAATCCAGCTCCCATACAAACAGGCAACCTCCTTCCTTCCTTCCCACCGCTTATCCCCTCTGCCTCCTGTCCTCCTCCTCTTTCCCTTTTCACCCCAAACTGTATCAAATGCATCAAAGCCTGAGTAAATTATGTTCCCTTTGACCTGCAGGCAGCAAGTTCAGCCACAGTACATTAAAGAGCAGAGGCTGGGGTTTCATGGGCAGCAAAGGCAGAGGTGGAGGAGGAACAACAGGACTCGTTGCTGTGTGCTTTTGCCTTCGAAGCTGTCCTGGATTCAGCAGCAGCAGTCATTTTTCTCCTCAGTAGCTGGTGCAGTGCTGTGGGTTTGACTTTCAGCCTGGGAACAGCACTGATAACACCTATGGTTTCAACTGCTGCTCAGTAATGGTTGGTCTGACCAAGGACTTTCTGAGCCTCATGCTCTGCCAGGGAAGAGGGGAAGCTGGGAGGAAGCAGAGACAGGAC
>JASSUY010030685.1:63618-127853 GCA_032466535.1 Forpus xanthops | reverse complement strand
GGGTATTCCATACCACAGCATGTCATGTCCACTATATAAACTGGGGGCAGTTACCTGGAAGGGTTAGATCACTGCTCGGTTGGGCTGGGTATCAGTCGGCGGGTGGCGAGCGGTTGTATTCTATTCCCTTGTTATTTCCCTTATCATTATCATTATTGGTGGCGGCAGCAGTGGTTTGTGTTATGCCTTAGCTAAGGACTGTTCTTATCTCAGCCCATGGGAGTTATAGTCTTTGGAGCTTCCTCCCCATCCCTCCAGGAGTGGGGAGAGGAAGGGGAGGGAGTGAGAGAGCAACTCCATGGCTGATTTGCCAACTGGGTTTAAACCACGACAGAAGCAATGCTTTCAGCCAAGTTTAGTGGCATCGAGGGTGAGGTCTGGTGCTCACCTGTATGAGAAAGGAAGGAGCGTTTGTGAAGCTGGGAGGTCATTTCTGCAGCTTCCCGCTGGCCCTGGCTGGGTGGTGTCACCCAGTGCTGCAGTTGCCATTGCCTCCACCAACCATCCCTGGAGATAATGGGCTGGATGGACATGACGATGCCTGCAGGAAGCAGGGAGGGCAGCAGGGAACAGCCGGGATCTGTGATTCCCTGTGCTGACCATGACCTCCTGAAACACTCCCTGCCCTAATGGGTTTCCCCAGGCTCAGTCTGCACTTTGGAGTCATTATTGCTGTGTGCAATGTGGGCAACTTCACGTGGGTTTGGGTTTGGTTGCAAACAATGCCCACAGCATTGCCGATGATGCTGTGCAGGCTGTGGCTTTCTGCAAGGAGACCTGGAGCTGGTGGGACCCAGCAGGTCATGGAGTTGTTCTGAGACAACACCGTGGGCTGGAGCTGGATAATGCCACCAGTGCTCCGAGCTTCCTGCCAGTTATCCCTGATGTGTCTGTTGTGATTCATCTTTGCAAGCCCCAGTGACTGCATCCTCAGCACCCTGAGCACAGGGACCCATGTTGAGAGAGGGAATGAAACTGGGAAGAAATGCCTGGAGCATCTTTGGCTCCAAACACGATGATGGACCTAAACTGACGGTAGAATACCCTGTTGCCCTTAGAGAAACAGGGTCTGCCAGCGCCCAGGCAGTCTGAGCTCTCACATCTTGGCTGCAGGGCTGTTTCTGCTCTGGGTATCGTGCAGAGCTTGGAGCATCCTGCACTGAAAGCGTGGCCATGGCCATGCCAATCCCCAAAGAGGCGGCATCGAATGTGAAGCCTGTGAAGCCACTGCCAGCAAAATAAATATTCGGGAGTATTTTTAGCCTGCTCTTGCTCAGAGAGAATTTCTTTGTGTCCTCCGAGGAGCCCGACGGATCTTTCATCAGTTTGTTTTTCTCATTAGCCGGCATAAGCTTTGTTCTTATTTAATAAAGATTAGGATCTGCTGCCTCCAGCCCTCTCCTTTTGCTCCTCTGTCAGGCCCATGGGGGTTCGGGCTGCAGTGACATGTTTGATGTTGGGCCCTACAAGCTGAAGTGTGGGACAGAATCAGGTCGGGGTCTCTTGTTTGCTTCCCCAGTAAGCCCCATCCTGCATCCTTTTGCCCTGGCAGGCAGCACGGGGAAGGGGATGGGGCAGAAACCACTGCCTGGATCACCCAGAGGTTTCCATGCTCAGCTGGAAACCACTTGGAGCATTGCAAAGGTCTTGGTCTGAGTCATTAACAGGCAGCGTAGGGGAAAAACGGGGAATGGCTGATACAGGCAAGCGTAGCCTGTGCATGAGCCTAATAAGACAGATAAGCTCTTCCCCCATTTATGGCACATTTGAGCTTCAGAGGTCAGAGAGGTTCAACAGATCTCCCAGTCCTTTGTGTAGCCAAAATATAAACTGCTTCTCTTTCTTGAGCTGAGTCATTGCTTGGACAGGAATGAGTTTAAAACAGCAGCAGGTATGGACCATATGCACTGCCAGAAGAAGGCAGTGGGGTCTTCTGAGCTTTCAATGCCTGGTCTCTGCTGACAGCTCCACTGCTGCATCCTGCTCTGGTAGGAGCATCGCCGCATCCAGCCACGACACACAGCACTGCAGGTCCTGGAATGGGGATAGTGAGGGGCAGAGGGGGCTGACCTGTGCCTGTGTTGAAGGCAGGACTCGTGCCCCAGCTAAAGCTCCTCTATGTCACTTCTCATTTATTCTCCCCACTACCAACCACATGGACCGGCTGGGCCATTGCTCTGTGCTTTGATTTAGGCAACCCTGGAGCAAGAGTTTATTTACCTTGCAAGAAATGTTGTGGTTGCTTACATGTTATTTACTAACACTTACTGGTTATTTACTAACATATAATTACGTCTATACGCAGTCAGTGCCATTAACATTGCAATTTCATAGAATCCCAGACTGGTTTGGGTTGGAAGGGACCTTAAAACTCCTCCAGTCCCACCCCCTGCCATATGTTAATGCACTAATTTCTTCGAGGTTTTCACTTAAAAAACCACCTTTAACCACTCACACTTGGAGGAAGGCTCCACTCCAGCCCCAGAGCCTGCTTTGCATATGCGTAACTTTGAAGGGGATGAATAACTTCATGGCCAATAACATTTATAGCTTTGCCTTGCACAGGGAGATAAGGGCACAAGAACGCAGGGCTGCAGGGCAGGAATCCAGCCCCCACCCAGCCAGAGCCATACCTGCACCCATCCTGCTGGCCCAGCACCAGCCGGGCTGGATCCCAGGCACCCCCCCCAGCCTGCCAGAGCGGGAAGGGAGGAGGAAGGGGGGGAGAAGGAGGAACAGCAGGGAAGGCAAATTGTAGAAATAGCTTGTGAAGAGCGCGGTTGTAAATGAAGGCAGCCTCACCACGTTTGTGTCACTTGTGCTCGCTGCCTGCGGCTATGCGAGAGCACAAGTTTTCCTGGCAGGATGGCTCTTGGAAAAATCAGCTTCCAATCCATATATGATAGGATTCATGGAAACCACAAGTCTAATTTACACGCGCTGATTTCCCTGCCAGAATCCACGCTGCCGTCCAAGCCATGCAGAGAAATGCCGCCCCGTGAGTTCCCGGCCCAATCACGACCAACCGAGGCACTTCCAAACTCAACTATTTTCCAGGGAATGTTTGCAACCCACAGTTTAAAAAAGGAAAATCCTCCCCAAACCCGTGCAGTGCTCAGCAGTGGGGGGTCCTTGGAGGTATTTCCCAGCCACACATCTGCCCCCACCAAGGAAAATCAATCAGTGCTTGAGAACTGAATAGTTCAGATACTCAGTGACTTTCCTCACTCAAAGTTTCTCCCTCCTTGTCTCCAGTGCTCCACTCTGCGCTATGGAGATGTACTCATGGGGCACTAATGCACAGGGAGGAACTTGGCCCTTTTAAACCCCTCCTGGCCTGACTGAAGCCATTAGGGTTAGGGTTAGGAGAGGTTCTTCTCCTGGTGCTGAGCTGGGCCCAAGGACCTGTTTCCTCTGCGCCAGCCGCTGCCGAGCTCAGTGCAATGGAGCAAAGGTTGGGAGGTAGGGAGAGGGCCCTTAATAAAGATAAAATCTATTTCTAATGTCTATAAAAACCAAACCCAAATTCCCAGTGACTTCAACGTGAGCTATGGAGATGGGGTAATGGAGAATGGAGTTATTTATTAATAGAAGGGCATTGCAGTAGAGATCGGAGGACATGATACAGACCAAATGGAGGCATTTACAGATATAATGCTCAGGAGGTTGTACCCGGTGTCTCAGTACCATGTCCTGAGGTCTCCCACTTCCTAGGAAGGGTGTTTTGGGCTTGAGCCCTGCTGCCAACACTCAGTCCATGCTTCCCCAGACCTGGCTCTTGTTTCCACCTGGAAGTGGAGCTAGAACAAGCACACAAGGCTGAGGGTGTCCTGTTCCTGTTGGGATTTTGGGAAGTGGTGTGATGCTGATACACCCCCAGCTCCTTCCTTCGCTCCCCATCTGTGGTTTTAAATCCCCAAGGTCAGGAGCCTGGGAAATCCCATGATTCCCACTCCGATCCCTACCGTCCCTCCCCACATTCCCCTCCGGGCTCCTCTGTAACGCACACCTCTGCCCTCGCTGGGCAAACGACCGGCGCCCACATTCCCACCCGCCCCTTCCGCGCTGCCCCTTCTGGAGGGGCTCATTTGCCATGCAAATAACAAACGCTCCTCGAGCCCGATGAGCCATTCCCGCCCGGCTCCGGCAGGGAAGGACAATTCCCGGGGTCTTCAGGGAGCCGGGATGGACGGAGGGAGGAGCGCGACGCAGCGTGGCTGCTTGCGGCCATCAAGCTTTCCCACCGCCGCGCATCCCCCGGGAGCAGCGCGGCTCCCGTTGTGGGGAGGCAGCGGCGTCTCTCCCTGCACCTCCTTAATCCTCTTTCCCTGTGCTTCCCATCCCGGCCCCCCGGGAGCCCTGGGAACGCAGGGCCCGGTCCTGCTGCCGCTCTGCGCCCTGCACCGCGGCTCACGGAGGGGAGGGAGAAGAGGAAACGGGTGTTTCCTTCATTGATTTGAGGGGAGAAGGAGGAAGCCGCGGCACTGTCACATTGATCAGTACGAGAGCTATGTGCAGCTGTGAGCCACCTAAGATCGGGGTCATCCCATTTTGGGGCTAGGGAGCAGGGGAGAAGGGCTGTATAAGGGTAATTCTTTTGCTCTTGGAGCTTTCCTTAAAGGCACAGAGGAAAATCAAAGAGAACAGGGCATCCCAGGAGACATTCATGGACAGGCTGGACGTGGCTCTGAGCAACCTGGTCCAGTGGAAGGCGTCCCTGCTTATTGCAGGGGGTTGGAAGTGGAGGAGCTTTGAAGGCCCATTTCAACCCAGGCCTGACTGCGATCCTATGACTCTCTGCCCCATACAGAACATAGCGGGCACTCTGGGACAGCTCTGGCCAGGCTCCCTCCCATGGCAAGGGTGTCCTCAGTGTCACCCTGCTGTCCCTGCTGTGGCACGGCTGCAGCTCCAGCTCCTCCATCCCCACAAAGGTGTGAAGCCGAGCGGCTGACACACGGGTATCGCCTCTGGGGATGCTCACCCCCTCTGGTCCACTCTCGCCCTCCCTCCTCAGGGAGGCTGGGGCCTGGGGGAGAGGCTCTGAAAGTCCCGGGTGCGGCTGATGGGGCTCGGATCCCCGATGAGATGGGAACGCCTGCTGCAGGCTGATAACAGGCACTGTCTGATGGGGAGGCTCCAGCAGCACTCCCCGAGTCCAGGAGCACCTTTTGTTTCAGGAGATATTACCCCGCACATGCGCTCACATCTGGATATCGATAAGCACGCCTGCTTATGCACCAACACAGCACAACATGCAGCCACATACCTCTGCATTCCTCCTCCCACCCTCCTTCCCTCCACTCCCTTCCACCTTTATCTCCTTTTCATCTGCTCTTGCCTGTTAAACGTTATCTCTGCTCCTAGCTCAGAGCTGAGTCCCGGGGAAGGATGGTTATGGGGGGTCACACAAACGGGGTGCTGAGGAATGGCAAACATTCCGGGTGCGTTTGCTAAGTTTTTGAGGGGCTGGGGGAGAGAAGCAAGGGAAGATGGTCTCATCAGACCAAAACGCTGCCAGATAGACCTCAGCCAGGATAGGGAAATGCAGCAATATATGCAGTGTGCTCCTGAGGCTGCTCAGGCAGGACCATGGCCACTGGGCACCAACACACCCAAGCATCAAACCCACCTTTACTGCAAGTCAGACTGAAAAGCAGAACAGCAGAAATGTACCTCTTACTGTCATAAAAAATGATTTTCAAAGCACAGTCTCCTCCTGTCCTATGGCTCATTCAGTAAAAGATCTGCACAGTGAGCAAACACCAGCAGTGCTCAGCACAAGGCCATGGAGTTACCAGGACTACAGCAGCCACCCACCAAACCCATCCCCATCACACTTACTGCATGCAAAGGGCTTGGTCTGCTTGACTTGGAATAAAGACATCCCAGAGCATCTTCTGGTGTGGCTCTAGGATCTGTGCCCTCCCCTTGCTCGGTGTCAGCTCTGCTCCCAGCAGGACAGCAGGAGGGCACTGGATGCTGCATCCCCACCTTGGCTTCAGTTAGGGCTCCTACACCTAAAGCCATGTCTTTGGCAAGGGCCGGACCAATCCTAGGAGCAGGCTGGTTTCCAGCTCTTCATCCTCCTAGGAAAAGAGAGAAGCACATAATGCCAAAGGTGCTTTCAACTTTGGGCACATACCAGTCCATCGCTACCATGGGCTTCTGGGCTGAAGCACTGGCAGGGAGTCCATGTCTGCAGACAAACAGCAGGCCCACAGTGAGCATGGGGCAGCATCCCTGGCCAGTCTGTAGCTGTGTGTCTAAGTCCCTGTGCACACACACGTACATGCAGCATCTTGGGAGCAAGGGCAGGGCAGAAGGGCTCTTTGGAGCGTGGGTTTGAGCAACTGGAGCCAGGGCAGTGTGGCTGAGGCACACAAGCTCTCTGCAATGGGCTCTACACTGAATTTATGAGCTCTTAAGTCATCACATTCACAATTTATGTTCTCCAGCCTTTTAATCTCCACAATAAACTCGGACTAAACCTTTGCTGAGCCAGCGTTGAAATTTCACTGCTCCCAGCAGCCCCATGCAGAAGGTACCCATAGGCAGGACCAGAATGTGCTTCCTGATGGCTTCAGTGTGGGGTCTCTTCTCCAGTTCCCCACTCCCAGCAAAGTCATCGGTAACAGATCAGTCCCCTACTTGCCACCTTGATTGCCCAAGGCCCCCTTCTTTGATACACAACTAGCAAACACTGGGGCACAGAGTGGTGCCCTGCAATCCCATCTACCTTCTGCTGCTTTTCAGCAGGAGGCTTCAGGTCCATGTGCACGTCACCAAGACCCTCACTGATGTTTTGTACCACTTAGGACTCCCCTTTTCCCCACAAACCAGCCCCACTGGTGCATTTTTACCCACGTAGAATTGCTTTACTTCAGAAGTCCACATTAGAAGAACCACCTCTAGAAGGTTTCCTGCTGGAGTAGTGGTTCTCAACAGGGATCAGACTCTGAAATGGGCATCTCCTTTGCAAACTGAGAGGAAATCAGCACCGATAAACCTTCTACTGCAGGGAGGCCCTCCCTGCTCGGATGAACCCCACACTTTCAGAATAGGGTGGCATCATTCCTGCAGAATGCTCGAGTGGCCTCAAATAACACACGGAACTGTCAGGCACAAACCCAAGCGATGGCGTGAGCCAGCACTGAAATAATGAGAAGCTGATCTACAGCTTTTCCCCTCTGGTTTATTAAATGAATGCTCCACATACCACTTCCCACTGACTGGAGACAGAGAGAAAATCCCAGGACAGTAACTCATCATCCTTTCTTCCCCTGCGAGGACTCAAGGCTGTGGCTATGTATGGATGTTGTGAAGTGATAAAGTCGCTGCGGCTTCACGCGTTACCCGGCCCCAGCTGAGCCATCTGACCGCGCTCGGTGCCCTGCAGCTGGGTGGTAAAACGTGTTCGCTCACGATGGGGCTGGAGCAGGTACCCGGCGGCATGCTCCAGATAAGCACATGCTGCTGATAAGCAGGGCCTCATTCAGCCCCAGGACTCAACGGCTCGCAACGCAATCCTTGGCCCAAGAGGCCCTCTTCTTTTCAAGTTGGAGCCCTCAGCCATGGTGCTTGGAATGGAAACAGCTCTGGGAGAGCGGTCATTGAGTGGAGGGGGAGGAGGGTCAGGGGCCATGATGATGAGGAGGAATAGCAGAAAGTAGTGCGAGGACTTACCAACCATGTTTTGGAGTACAACCTCAGCATAGCCATGCCTGGACAAGGACAGTGCAGGTGACACATGGAGATGACCCAGGCAATGAAACCAAAGGGCTCGGAATTCAGCTCGGGTCAGAGTCCGTGGACACAAGTTACATCACTGTTTGGGCTTTCCATGACCAGAGCAAAGCCTTGCTTTGGGCGTGGGTTGTGATCTAACATGAAATACATGTCAGGCTCACCCTTGGCTCCACTGAGTGGGAGCAGGCCCCCTTGTTGACTTCATACCTCAAAAAAGAATGGTTTCTTGGGGGTCCTGAACCTCTCCACCACCCACAAGCTGGTTGTCTCCTTGCCTGAGACTTGATTCAGTCTCAAGCCCCAATGTGAAGCTCAGAAAAGCTGCATACAGAGCCAGCCCTCTGGTTCCTCCATCAGCTCTGCCTCCCAGCCAGCACTCCCTAGAGCCACTCCATCTCCCACCCATCCCACAGCCAACCTCAGTGCTGAGCCCACCACATGGGATCAGTGTGTGGGACACACTGACCCTCCTCCTGCCCATGGAGGAGGGAATCCACATCATTCGAGCATTTTCTACTCAACGTTCGCAGCTGCAAAACCAGAAGGCAAACTCCCAGGACTAAACACCAGGCACCTACCTACCCCTTCTCTGGCCCACTCAGATGCTATCAGGGTGGCAGCTCTACCTGTTTAGGACATGTTCTCCTTATCAAGACATTGCTCTTATATTCTGAGAGATGAGGAGACAGCCTTGGAGGCAAGCTCTCTATTTATTCATCAATCTTGCTCTCCCTGTTGTCCACCAGTGCAGGTCAGCCCCAGTGCCCATTCCTGACTGAGCGCCCCAGGAACACGGCTCCAGGGTGAGTGCAGGGTCCCCCCTGATGGGACTGCCCGGGGGAGACATCCGATGACAGTTTGACTGGAGGAGTGAAGCTCAACTTGTGTTTGCTTGGATAGGTGAAGGGCTTGGAACAAATGTCCCGGGCTTATGTTGGTTTAGGTAAAAGGACCCTGGCCTTGTCACGGGATCGATGAGGCGGTGAGAAACCACTCACGTCGGACCCTGGGCCCTTTTAAAAAGAAGAAACCAACACAACAGTAACAATAATTTTGGCTGGAAAAGACCCTTGAGATGATCAAACCCGACCGTAAACCTAACGCTGACAAGTCCACAACTAAAGCATATCCCTAAGCACAACACCTACACATCTGTTAAATGCCTCCAGGGATGGCAGCTCCACACTGCCCTGGGCAGCCCCTTCCGATGCTTTTCAGGGCAGAAACTTATCCTCATATCCAATCAAACAACAACAGAAGAAACCTTTCACAACTCAGAGACCTTTCTGGGCCAGGGTGCACTGAGGGGCCAAGAGCAAGGTCAGGGATTGGGGCTGTGAGCTTGGGGTCTCCTGTGGTGGGTGACCAAAGCTTGGCACACTTTGATGCTTGGTGCCTTGTGTTTTACTCCCCATCGTGACCTGGGTGGCAACTGCTGCCCTTGCAGACCCCATGCCCGGGAGGGAAGAGCAGGCTGGATGTGGCAGTGCCTGGAGCAGGGGACCAAGGGGACAAGGACTGCAGCGTCTGCATCCATCTGGCATTCTGAAGCAGCGCATGAAGGAAAAGGAAGGAGGGGGTGGGCAGAAGAGAAAATCCCAAAGATCCTCAGATAATAAGCACCATTAAGGTTAGTCTGTCTCATGATTGTTTCTTATTAAAAAGAGACTGTACTTTATCTGTGCAGGATATGCTGTTTGGATGAGGGAATTAGCAGAGTGACTGCCTCCATATCATCTAATTAGCAAAAATGTTGATAAGCAGATACAATCACATATGATTAGGATCCTTTTAAAAAGCCACTCCATTAATTAAATAGACAGAGAGGCCGCCTCCAGCCCTCGCGTGCCACTGATTAGAATACAAATATTTACACTAATCTCACCTCCATCAGCCATGGGACACTTTTGAGTATTTTTAGTGACATCAGATTACTATTGATTTTCATCCCCAATGTCAGGCCGTTTTATTAGTGTCTGAAAGTGCTGCCTTCAGTTTCGGATGCTTTAAATCATGTTAAGGGTTTATCTTAATGACGCTGCTGATAACCACTGTTCAGGTCACTTGTACTTTCTCTTCAAAGAACACAGTCTGGGCTGGTTTTTATTGTTTGTACTTGAGATTTAAGATACGAAAAACATTTCTCATCTCAAAGCCTTGGTTTCTAGGGATGGGGCTGCCAGGCGAGTTTGGGTTACTAGATGTGAACACGTCTCTCTCCTTTCCCTTTCTCCCTGCCTCTCTCTGACCCTTTCTTTTTCCCTTGCAAACCTTTGGGCTCACAGCAGTGGCCTCTCTTGAATGGCTGCTCACCTCCCACACTTGCTGCAGGCAGCAGGCAGGCGGGCAGCGAGCGTCCTCCTTTCAGGCATGACAGACCCTACTGTTCAGATGGGTAGGATGCAGTACATCCAAGACAGACAATCCAGTGCAGCAGCCGGTCTGACATGGGCTCATCATCCAATGCAAGTACGGGAGGAGATGCTTTGCAAAGAGACAGCACAAGGCAGAGTCACTCCCTTCCTTCTGTGCACAGCCCCACTCCCTGCAGTAGGTAAGTGGCCTGAGACCTCTCTGATGTCTCATTTTCCCCTCTGGGTAACAGAGAGTAGGAACAGTGATTGTTCTGGAAATTTCAGCCAAGCACAGACCGCATCATCACCCTCCTCAAGCCCAATGGACAATCCCCAAAAGACACCAGAACAAACACGTGTCCCCTTGGTGAAGATTCCAAGCAAAAGCAATGCAACCTTGGCTCTCCCTCAGTGCAAGAGCACTGCAAAAAACTGCTCCTCTGCAAAAGGAAGCAGAACCCAAGATCTCCCCAGCAAGGTGAGCCTGTGGGTCCATGGGCTCCTGGCTGCTTTGCACTTCCTTCAGCTCCGGCTTTTAGCACCAGAATACAACAGGTACCTCCAATACTATTGACCCCTCACTGCCAGTGAGAAAAGCAGTAAAACAAAGCCCTCCCCAACACGTGTCGGCTCAAACACCTTTCTTCCTGCCTCTGGCACACTGCTTTCCTCAGGATAACATGCCTGCCTCTTGGCTTCATGGCCCCACACATATGATGTATGTTAGGACAGCAGCCAGCTCATACGCTGCACATATGCTCTTTGGTCTGGCTGGCTTTTGACTTCTTCCCAAAGTGTGGGATCACGGAGAAGAGGGCAGTGATCTGCAACACATGCTGCTGTTAGTAGGTGTTTACGATGCCACATTACACACAGATGAGTCCTCCTTACTGGCACTTCCTTGCAGACCTCCTTCATGCAACGATTCCCTGTGAAGATACGGCATTTCCCACAGGAATGGCCTATCCAGGGAACAGAAACAGATGCAGGATAACCCTAGACTGGATCATCAAAGTTCAGCTCTTCAGGCTGAACTTGTCTGTGTGGAGTTCATGGGGCATCTCTGTTGTACACGCATACACCGTGGGGCAGATATCCAAAACACCGTGTGGAGAAGAGGCTGCTGCCGTAGGGTGATGTGCCCCATAGGGGTAACATGCCATCAGGACACCACACTTCCCTGCACTGCCCAAGAAACCACATCAGGTATCCGAGAATCCCACCTTTGGGCAGGTACAGTCATGAGCCACAGCCACGACATCACAGCTACATCAGGCAACTACGTCATGTCTAAAAGCATCGGGCCAGTGGAAGCGGCTCCACTCCAGAATGAGTACAACAGAGCAAGGATTGGCTGAGCCCCCTCTGAGGTCACAATTCACACCATCAGCCTTACAAAGGAAGGACTCGGTCAAGCAGTGCTGCGTAACCTCCTGGTGCGAAAGGACAGAGCACGTCAAGGGATGAACTGAGCACCTCCTCACCCCTGAGGAGCACAGAAGCAGTAGGTGTCCAAGACTCTCTGCATGCTGGTCACCCCTGGGCTTTACATCCTTTCTGGGTACCAGGCATCCTCCAAACAGCCCCTCGTTTCCTTTGAAATGGTGGATTATTACAAAGTCCTGGGACTGAAAAAAAATGCCTCACAGGAAGAGATTAAGAGCTCCTACCACAAGCTGGCACTAAAATGGCATCCGGATAAGAATCCCAACAACAAGAAGGAAGCCGAAAAGGAATTCATAGCTATTGCTGAGGCATACAAGGTTCTGTCTGACCCTCAGAAACGATCGCTCTATGACAGGTCTGTTGAGGAGAGCAGATCCCACAGAGCAAGAGGTACCACAGTGGGTGCTAACGGCTTCTTTAATTCCCCTTATGAATTCCAAGATCATGATACCTTTAGAGAAGCCTTTGCAGAGCTGAATCCCTTTGCACATGATTTCTGGGACCCCTTTGATAACCTGATATACAATGATGAAAACTGGCACATGAAAACTGGAAGAGGAAGAAGATCCAACCTGTTTTCTGATTTTACGGTGTCATTTATGCAATGGAATTCCTTTGGCCCCAGGGAGCAGCACAAATCCTCCTTTGCTGAGGACAGAGCTGGGCCACATGGTATCAGATCAGTGTTAACCACTACTGAAGTGATCAACGGTAAGAGGATCACCATCCGGAGAATCATCGAGCACGGGCTCGATGGGAGGCTGAAGTCCGTGACCACCAGAAATTGTAATGACCTCCCACACGAGCATTAGCTGCGAGCTGCAGTTTGTGCTCTCGTTGCTCAACGGATGTTAACTACTACAAGTAGCATTAATAAATGCTGACGCATAAATAAATGACACAATCAATGCAGACCTCTCGGTGGTGGGGAACAAATACTTCACAGGAAGATTTGTAGTTGTGTTAAACTAAGAAGTGAGACTCTACTAACCCTGTGTAAGGCGATAGTGCTTGCTCAGTAAATAGGTACAGTAGATTTACCTGAAAGCAACCTTGCTGGTTTGCCAAAGAGTCCAAGTTGATATATCAAGAGGAGACAGGGTGGTTGCTGGACAGGTAAGAGAGCAATATGACAAGCTATAGGTCTTGTTCCCACTCCTTGAAATGCCAGTCTTGAGACTGCTAACTGGGAGAATAAAGAGTAGCATGAATACATAACCTGGAGGCTGAGTGACGAATATCCCATCTCTGGTGTATAAGATGCATCCTCATTGAAAAAGCTTTTGTGCACAGGCAAGAAGGTGGGGAGGTTCAGTGAAACAAGCAGAGCCTGGAGGAGCGGGGCTGGTGCAGGAGAAATCAAACACCATTCTTCACACTGCAGCAGAAAATGGGGGCTTTCTTGAGAATGCCCTGCAAATTATGACCACAGACCCTGCTGGAAGCACTGTGTAGCTTGGGGGCTGAAAGTGAGCAGGGAGAAGGTGAATTTGGCTCTTGGACAACCTCTGGACCCTTTCTGCTTGGAGCCATTCAAACAAAAAAGAGCTAAATTCAAACCATGAGCAACGAGATTCCAGGGGGCCGAGTTCAGCTCCCTCTTTGTGCAAAGCTGGATGCAGGGACTTAGATGGTGCTTTACCATCCTCATTGTCTCGCTCGCAGCTGCAAGAGCCAGTTCACAATGCATTTCTTGCACAGCCTGCCAGCACGCTGCTTTCGTCCTCCACTGAGCTAAGAACCCGCTCCCCACGTTTCCACCCTCCCCTGTGCTGACATGAACTGCTGAGCCTTGTTTTGTGCTTGGCCAGATCACCTTAGGCGTTTAAACTCTTCCATGCCTCTTATGTTTGGTCCCACGCTACATCCCCTTGAGTTTCCCAGCTTGCCCTGCCCACTGATGTCTCCCTGGAGACTGGAACTAGCTTTCAGGGACATTTCCACTCCAATCCAGATTGCAGTTGCTGCCTGCGTTTGGGCAGGTCTTTGCATCTGTTTCCTCTGCTGTGAAATGGGAATACCAGACTCCCGTGCTTTGAAGGAGACTGGGAGGTGGGGATCCTACTGAAGGCTCCCAACATGAGGCACTGAGTTGAATAAGCCAGAATACTGCCAGCCCTTCATAAAATAGTTTTGCTTTTGAAAAGCAAAATGGAGCTTAAATGACCTTCCTTACGACTGATGCCATGCCCAGCGTGGGAAAACAGACCCAAACTGCATTCGTTATGCTCAGGGCTGTTAAGTCCCTGCAAATCCCTCTCCCAGTAGGAATAAGACACAGCACTGGGAGGCAAGCAGCCATCTAAGTGCAAGCTAGGCTCACAGAGGGAGACCACCACTGATGGGAGCAGGGACAAACCAGGTCCTCTGCTCCTCCACAGCTCGGGAACCATCATCAATCCTGAGGCTGGGACTCAGGATACAGAGATTTAAGGGGTTTGGTACAGAAAGGTCATTTGATCAGCAGAAACACAAGTAAGTATTTCCACTGACACTCTCTCTGTGGACACCGTGTTCATGTGAGGTGGCTTCTTGAGTTTACCTTCTGCTGCTTCGAGGAAGTCCAAGGTAAAAACACAATAACAAACCAACAAAACCCCCAAAGTGCACTTTTTGGATCGGAAACTGAAATGGGCTTTGATCAAAACAATGTGTTTTGAAATCTGGACCAGAGTTCAATTCCCAGCTCCTCAACCCTTCCAGCTTGCTAGGGCTAAGCTTGCTTCAGCCTCATCTCTAATGGCATATTTTTATGTCTGCATATCAGTATTTCCTGAACTGAGATCAAGATATGCAGGTCTACACACATCTTGGACCTGTCCTGCCTTGGGTCAGCAATTCCCTCTCTTGGATGGGTATCTAAGGCAGCATCTAAGAGCAAGCACTTCCTTTTCCCATCGCTGCATCAGAGCATTTCCATTGCTGCCTGCAGCAGCACTGAGCTCCTGGGGCAGCTCTGGCAGCTGCCTGTACCAAAACCTGCTGTTAGGAATATGGGAACGTGGATAGGGAAGGGACCCAGCTCACGTGGTAAGTGTCAGTCCGGGAGGAGCTGCAGATCCTCTTCCACATCTCCCTGTGCACTGCAGGCGCACTGAACACCTTGCTGCCTTTCCTGCAATTAAAGAAACAAGACAAGCCCAAAGGTCTGGTGGTAGGAGAGCAGGTCAGACTGTGTCAGCATACTGCAAGAGCAAAGTGTGCCAGCAGTGCCCAAACCACCACGGAAACCCGTTGTGTCTGACAGAGAAACAACAGATCCCAGCAAACCTTGCCTTGGAAGAAAACCCTTGTCTGCCCCCAGACATGGGATCAGAGCGATGCTGAGCCTGCCAGTGGGACAGTAACACCTTCAAGGAGTTCATGAAGCCCTTTCTCATGCCATTCAGCAGCTGCAGTGCCAGAGGAAGCAGCACCACATGTCCAGCACAGCCCAGGAGCAAAGGCAAAGGCCTCACCCAGCTCCAGCTCTCTGCTCCTCTTCCAGAAAAGCATCTTCCCTCTATAGGACTGTATGTGGGGACCTTGCCTGCTCTTTCAGGTGTGTTTATGGCTGGAGGTGCTTGCATGCACTTGCATGTCCAGTCAATGCACCTACGACCATAGGCACCAGTGCAGAGCCTTTTGCTCAACTGCGGATGGAAATCAGCTCCTCATCCTTCCAGCAACCATTGGACACAATGGGCTCATTTCAAGGACCAGCTCTGTGTGAACACATCACACCGGGGGGCAGTTTGAAGCCTCCTGTTTGTCTGCAGCACCAAATGCAAGCGCATGGAGAGGCCGAGGCATTATTCCATTAGCTGGCCCCACAACTACTTTAACGTGGGTTGAGGCTGCAAAATCAAAACCATACATAAAAGCATTTGGAATTACTTCATAAAATGCTAAATCACAATATTAACCGACTGACCTTTGCTCTATACAGACCTGCTAATTTTAGCAATTACAGCCAACAACTTGAACATATCAAGTGGGCAACTGTTTAACAATAATGACATCTGCTTGGGAAATCAAATTATGTCTAAACATCTTTGAATCCCCACCAGGGGATACCTGCTTTCTTTTTGCAACTGTTAGTCTCTGCCTAATAGGGTTTTAAGCTTGCTGCCTGCTGCACACTGAGGTGGCAGTGGCCCCTCTCCCTGGAGTGGCAACAGCAGCGCTGCCATCCCATTAAGCAGGGAGTGAGGATTGCTCCTTGGACAGAGATGGAAGCGGTTTGGGGTTTGACAGCTTAATCTGATAGAGGGGTGCATCAGCTGGATCCCTTCACTCCCCATGCCCTCTGCAGCTCCCCAAGGTTACACAACAGGCTGGACATAGCCAGGGCTGCGGGCTGTTTCTCAGGAAGGATCCTGCTATCAAAGATGGGCTTTGCAGCCATTGGTGCCTTCTGTGGGGTAATCAACATGAGGTGTCCTCCTGCAATGTCCTCAGGCACAAACTGGTTTTGTTTCCTATGACCCTTCATTTCTTTCCTCTCTTTTCTCCCTTCTTTCCTCCTCTACCCCCAGATACTTAAATCCCCCTCTGCTTTCCCTGCTTTGCAAGTGATACTCCAACACTGAGATCTGTCCTGCTCTACAATGAGACCCTCTAAAAGACAACAGATATTTGCAGCCGTATTTCAGGCCTGAAGGTTTTTCTTGCCAAGAAAAGTGACGTTAGAAACAAACGGGAGCAGTGAGGAAGAGTGCGTAAGAGATCACTCAACTCTGCGATAAAGGACCCCAATGCAGACCATGATCCTCTACTGCAGAATCAAAGGTCCTTATCCAAACCCTCAGTTAGGCTGCTGCAACCCCCTGAGCTCCACTGATCTGGCAGCAGCCTCAGCCCCATGGTCCCACTCCTGCACCCACGGATCACGCAGCACCCTGGGCTGTGAGGCTATTGTAAGATGCTTGACTTGAGATACCAGAACAGAGTATTTCCGTCCCTTTTCCTCCCTCTCTCTGCCTCCCCGGCCAGCCTGGCTCTCTTCTGATGGAGCGTGCAGCAAAATCACAATCACATGTTTGTAGCAGTAGGAGGCCATTGGCATGGAAGTGGCTGTGATGTCACTACAAACATTTCCACCCTATCCCATTTCTCCAGAACAGTCTCTGTTTTTATGACCCCATCCTGAGATCTGCAGGAAATCAAATTGTCCTGGTGCTATTTTGAGCGCTGGTGTCATGGCATCAATCTATAACGATGTGGTGTTGAGCTGGAGAGGCTCGAGCGCTGTGCCGCGGTGTCACAGCCGGTTTGCTCCGAGCAGCTCTTGGGGCTGGATCACAGCCCTGCGGGTGCTCGGGATGCGTTCGTTGTGCCAGTGGGATGAGCCACAGGGGCAGCCCATGGGGCACGTCTGGATTTCATCCCTTGGCAGCTCCCACCCTCTGTTAGAGGTCACCAGCTCCATGGTTCCAGAGGGCAAACACACACACAAGCCACGTGTGGCTCTCATAGCAAGGCACGCTGGATGGATGCATGACTGCCCAGGGGTTGCATGTGAGGGAAGAGATGAGCATGGTGGCAAGGCACTTGTGCAGGGCAAGGGGAGATGCGAGCAAGGGAGGGAGAGATTTGAGGACAGACAGACACTGGCAAGGTGCCTGCGGCAAGAAATCAAGAGGCAATCTGTCCAAAACAGGGAGAAGCAGCATCACGCAGATACAAGTTCCTGTCTAAACTGGGATCACCATCTACACAGAACGAACCACGGGTTAGATCCCCCTGACTCGAGATTCAAACAGGGGTTTAGATCCCACTGTGCTCAGGAAATGCTTCTCTGATGCTTTGCACGTACCCCTGCAGACTGGAGCTCTCCTTTGCACCTCTGTCTCACAGGGAAGAATTAGGCCCTGAGACATCTCTTGGCAATTAAGCCCCAGCAGCATCCTTACCTGATTTACCTCCTGCACCCAGACCTTATCTTCTCCTCAAAGCACATCAGATATAACAAGCAGCATACACAAAACACTCCTGAACTGAGATCTCCAACACAAGCAATAACATCTGCAGTAAAATTTTATCTATTGGACAGAGAGCTCATCCTGGAAGAACTTAAGACAGCCCCAGAGTCCCCTGGAGCGGGGCAGGAACAAGCACTGGTTTGACTGAGAAAAGCAGTGGGAGAGATGTGGTGGTGGCTCCTAGAGAGCAGGAGAACGTGGGTTGCTTCTCAGAAAGCGTACTGGGAGCTGCTCTATTATTTGTCCTCACATAAGGGACAAGGCAATGCCATAAATGCAAAGATTTTGCAGAAAGGTGCAGGTTTGGACCCTGTGTTAAGATCAGAGCTCCTCCAGGAGAAACATTCCTTCACAGGCTGTGCAATGGAGAGTTAGAGCCTCTTTGCAAAGGCAGAAGAGGGCCTAGTGACAGTTTGAGCACCTGAAGGCTCACATGAAGCACCAAGTGCTTGCGTGTTGGCTTTCTGTAGGACCAGAAGATGCACATGCTACGACCCCAGATAGGGAAGGGCAGTAACTGCTGCAGCACATTATGAAACTCCACCATCATCGCTCAGCATCACCGGAACTGGATGTGACCCCTTATTTACCTTTAGCCATAGCTGCTAAACCCACTGCATCCAAAGGAGCCGGTGCTGAGACCAGACAAGCTCCCTCTGAACTGCTGAATGGGGAACATCAGTAACTGGGGACAGCAGACAACATGTCAGTTCCCGTGACACTGCCGGGTCCTTATTCCGCTTCTCTCTGCGGCTTTCATTTTCAAGCTCTCCTTTATCTTTGGCTATGATTAGCGCTCAATTGCATTCACCTTTGGTCACCCTCCAAAAAGCACCAGGCAAAGGAGCTCATGGCACTTGAATACCACCCACTTCTGAAGCATTCAGGAAAGTTCTCTGCTGTTTGACTTCAGTATCTGCTTTCCCATCTTCCATGGGGCTATGCCCTGTAACTCTCTCTCCATGGCTGGCAGAACTCTGCGCCCTTCCTTCCCCAGGCTCAGACCTCCCTGGTGCCATTACAGACAGCTCCTCGCTTTCCCATGCCCTTGATCACTCAGCATCTTGGCTGGGTGATGCAATCCACCCTTCCCAGCTCCTCCGCTTCCTCACTTCACCCTGAATTCCTCTCACCTCCCACCAATGCCTTCCAGAAGCCTCTCACTTTCCTTCCCCCTGCTGCTCGCTAATGCTTTCCTTCCCACTTTGGACACTGCATCCCTGTAAATAGTTGCTGGGACTGCTCAGCGAAGAACCTGGCTTCTTCCCACCACCCATGATGACACGAGGAAAGGCCTCAATGGTGTTTCAGCAGCTGCAGAATGAGGCCCGGCAGCACCAAGTGGCTTGGCGAGGAGCGACCCTGGTGTTAGAGACACTCTCCAGCACGGTCAGAGCGAGGAGCCCATGTGGGGCGATAACACTTGTTTAATCTTATTTCTTTATTCCATTATTCCCTCTGGTGTGGCTCCTCCTGAACGAACGGGGGGTTTATTGCTGGGGTTAAAAAACACCAATTTGCATTACATCCTGGCTCCCACTGTAATACTTCAGTCTTGTTTCTCTCTCGTCCCCTCTCCAGAACAACTGATGCTATCGCAGCCTGATTTAATTTCAAAGACGGATTGTGATTTGGCAGTCGGGGGAAAAAAAAAAAAGCCAAGTTAATCAAAAGTCACCATCTGCTGCGTTGCCATGGGGATATTCTTCCCCAATAAATGTGCTCTTTGCCAAAATCACAGATAACAGCGCTATAAAGGGTGGGAGGTGGAGGGGGGGAATCAAAGAAAGAAGTTCCGACACTAGGGGGGAAAAATGAAAGAGAGAAACGAGGGAGAAACAAGAGACAGAAGAAGTGGGAGAGAGAAAGGAGCACGGGCTACAGAGGGAAAATGACGGATGGACTGAAACAGGGAGAAGGGGCAGGAAATCAGAGAGACTAACTAGCAGCTAAGGGTGACAAAGTGGCAGAGGGAAACAGACAACTGGGAAGGAGGAAAGAGGAGAGACACCTCGAGACACTCTGCTGCCTGAGATACCCAAACAAAACAAGCAGAGATAAGAGAATTGCCCTCAAAGGCTTCTCTCCGGGGAAGGGGAGAAAACCGGAGCATCAGTGAGAACTCCCAGGGATGCTGGTTGGAGCTCAGGAAGAGATCTTACCGCTATTTGCATCTCAGTTACCCAAAATAAATCCCTGGATGGGACAGACGGTGACACGTGGGGATGAGCAGGGTCAGGATGCTGATGCTCCAGCAGCCCGGATGCAGCCAGGGCCCCACGGTGAGCTGGAAGGGTTTGAAATGCTGCAACATGGCACCCAGTGGGTTAAAATACAAACTACCTGGAACTGAGCACCTCCAATCTGTCCTGTCTGAGACAGCAGAGGTGGGGGCAGCAGTAGCTCAACAGCCACTGTGGTTTAATTTCCCCTTGTGATGCTGGGCAGCAGTTTGGATATGGAATATAAGGGCAAAGAGTGCATCTGTGCAGGGGGTCACTGCTGTGCCCCGTGCTCAGAGGGGACTGGCTGGGCTCCTGCAGCACCACGCACAGGCACCAGGCAAGGCGCTTGGCCAAGGAGAAATGGTGTCACCGAATACGAAATGAGTAAAAGCTGTCCAATTTTAGGTCACAATGTGCTGGCTGACCCCTGACCCTGCTTAGAGTGTTGCTTGTGTGTGTTGAGTGCCCCTATTAACCCCCAGCAGCTAACGGAGGCATGGGAGGCATCCCATGCTCCTGTCCAAGCCTAGTGGGAGCTAAGCAAAGGGGTCACCTAGCACCCACACTAGCAAGATAGGATGAATTAGTCACAGCAGAGGTACCACAAGCCTTTTTCTTTCTCCTCTCCTGATGAAGAATAATCCCAGAACAGATCATAGGTTGTGTGAATTCTTCACTCAAAATATAACTGAACGATTGCTGCATGAACTTGTTTTGTACTTCAATACTAGCACTGATAAGAGTCGCTGCAAATTGACTGGAGGAGCACAACTCCACGTTGCCTGTATCCAACAGTCAAAAACCCTGCAGAAGCTCTTCCCTTTGCTCCCACCTCCTCCCCGTGTCAAGAGGTGCTATAGAAATCACAGGCCTTAGAAGAGTGTGGGATATTCTTCTCTGTACAATCCTTTCAGAGCACTGGGGTCACACTTCCATCCTTCTCTGCTCAGCTGCATAAGGGTTTTGTGTTGAAGGAAAGCTAAAGAGCCTCCCATCAATGGCTCCAGGGGCTGGGATTTAGGGATCTACACTAGCGTATGTCCCACAAGAGCATTCATTCCAGTTGAATGTATAAACATGGAAAGAGATGGGCAGTTGGAGTTAGTTAATTTAAAAATTAGCATGGGAGTTATTGGGTAACGCTTGTCAGAGCAGCTTTAGTGAAGACCAAAGGGTCCTCTGAGCTCAAACAGCCCCACCAGTGTGAATGGAGACAGACAGGCTGTCACAGCATCAGAGTTCCTGTACTCCACAGCCCATCCTCCCCCTCACACATACCTCCAGGACCCCCAAAACACCTTACCTGAGCCAGGCACCATCTAAGGAAGCAGACATGGCCATGGCAGTGATGGGGCTCTTCCATTCCCAGCACCCTCCCTCTGTTGGCACAGCGGAACTCACCCATGGCTGGAGCTGAGGGAAGGTCCATCAGGCTGTCCAGAAGTCTTGTTATCCTCTGCAGATACAGGATGGTGCCTCCAGGGAGCTACTGGGGCTGTTCTCCATGTGGGATAGCTCTTGGGCTAAGGACAGGCCCCAACTGTGTCACTCCCACAACACAGTCACTGCAAGAGAAGGTGGAAGAAATGAGCTGAGAGTGAACAGACCTAAGATGGGAGACAGACAGCTTTGATGTGGGAACTGGAGAACCTGGGAGCAGAAGAGAAAGGGGGAAACTCAAGCAATGAATGCATGAGATGGAGGGAAAGCTCTCTGGAATGGGCAGGGAGGGCTTGTGAGAGAGGCGGAGGATGAAACCATGCACAATGGAGAAATGCTTCTGGATAGTGTAAGTACGAGATGCATGAAGACCCGCATTCACATCCTGCTAGCACAGAGGGTAGGCTGTGGGGTTAGATGGCAGAGGGATGGGACTAAGGCAGCCTCCAGAGGAAAAGAACCCTGAAAACCAACCTGGCGCATGTACGTGAAAGGCTGAAACTGCAACAGAACCAAGTGAGCGATGCTCCATTGGCAGCACCATGCAGCAGTGGCCACAGCACCCACTGGGACAGCCAAGAGGTTGGGGACATTAGCAAAACAAAGAGCTAACCCAAGCAGCACCATGAAAAACAGAGCCCCCACGACCACCCTGCCTGCACCACTCCTCACTTCCCGCTCCTGTCCTCTCACTGGGCTGTTACAGCACTTTACACAGTGGGAAGGAGGGGAGCTCCATCAGGAGAAAGGACAAAAATAGGGAAACAGTGAAGATTTGTTTAAAATTAGAGAACTCTGTTAAACAAAACCTTTTCCTGTGCAGTCAGCTTATTGCTGTTACCACACTTCTTCCCCCACCCCAATTAGACAGCAAATTACACTTATCAAAGAAAAGAAGGTAAAGAGAAATCTGAAAGGCTCTGAGAAACCTTTAATTAGAGTATAGTGGCATGAAAAGCTGTTGAGCCCCTCAGAAACATACATGGCCAATTATCAAAAAATATAAGAGATGCAGAAAGAAAGGTTTGTCTAATAAGTCTGAATCGCAGGGCCATTTAGAACATCAGTGTTAGAGCATTAGAGTTAAATGGAAAAGTAAAAAGGGGTTGATGGTTTTAACTATTTCACAGGAGGACAAGAGGTTGATACTGATAAGACAAGCAGTATAGTGGAGTTAATTATCTGCGGCCCTTGGTGCACAAAGCTTTTTCAGCTGGTGATTAATAGAGATAAACCATTCAAACTCCACATTTCTAAGGTGAATGAAGATGGCAGAGGAGCCACGCAGCCCCAGCATACTAACTACTGCAACAGCAATGGCCCCGCTGCTGCCCAGGACACCGGTGGGTTGATCCCATCCGCTCCCAGCAGCAGGGAGGCTTGGGAGGTATGGAGAAGGGCTGGTTGGCCCTGGGTGTCTGTTTCATTGGAGGTGGCCAGCACAGCTTCCCTTTAACTAATAAAACCCACCTTTATGAAATGCTCCAGCATTACCTCTAACTGGAGATACTTACATACAAGTATTTAACGCCACATTGATCCTTCTTGCGCTGCATCAGCTGCTGGTCCCAGGTCTGCTTGCTCCTGCGGAGGTGCAGAGGACCTCTCCTTCAGCTTCTCATCCCACAGCTCAGGGAGAAGTATTGCAACCTCTTTGGACCAGGGGTCAGTGCAACAGAGAGGGGCTCAAAATGCTTGAAGATACGAATGATGGTTTACAATCACAGGGTACCTGCAGGGAGAAGGGGAACAAGTTAAGAGTTCTGGTGCTTCTGTGGGACCTGGGGAGCAAAGATGTGGATGCAGGACTGACTCAGCCCTTCAACTTTCTGAGGCAGAGAAATGAGGCACCATGAGGTTTATCACGTTTGAGCCTGGCAGGTAACACCTAGAAATGGTGAGCCTGGATGGACAACCAAGACACATCTCCATCTCACAAGGTTTCCAGGCAGATCTCCAGACCAAAGCAATTCAGACACGCTGCCACGACAGTCCTAACCTGAGAACTCAGGGATTTGGGGCAGATGTTTCTCCAGATCTCTTGGAACAGCAGAATTCCCATGGGATTTCCAATACTTCCCGCTGGGCCTCCCTAGATGCCACAACCGCTGGTTCTCCTAATGTTTCAGTGTCTCTGTCTAGAGCCCAGCAAGAACAATGAGGTTCAGAAACGGCAGCAGAAATGAAAAGCAAGCAGGAGAAACGGACTCCATTCCTAAGCTTTGCAAACTCTTGGTGCGTACGTTTCCAGCCCAGTTTGAATTGTAGGATGACTTTGCCCTTGATAAGTTTGGAACGGCAGCTCCACTCCAGCATCTGCAAACAAAAGAATCCTATATTTTTGGCCAAACTAAATTGAATAAATTTTGTGTTTGTTAATTGCATCCAGGCCAAGCTCACGCAGGGCCAAGTTTCAGCCCAGTGGGATTTGCACATGGCCTGGATACAAGCTATTGTAAATGGGGATCCCTGAAGGAAAAGCTGACAGATGGTGATTCTAAAAATGTTTGTCAGAGCCAGCCTTTGTGACACAGAAACCCCATAGCCAAGGGGGTCCCTGGGTTGGAGAGATGGTTCTGAGCTGTAGGGAAGGCTGGAGGAGCTTGCTGGTACTGGAGAAGTTTGACTGGGCCTCTTCTTGCTGCTGCCAAACCCATTTCCACAGACCCCCTCTCTCTAAGATCTGGTTGTTTGAATAAAATGGAACTTGGATCAATGTTGCACCTGGTTTTCCAACTACATATTCCAAAATCACTCCGATTTCCATGCTATGAAACGGGACCGAGATGGACACGGCTTATCTGAGCTCCATGGAAACCGCAGCGGGGTTAGACTCTGGCTTGTACATCAGCATTTTGGTGCTGGGATCAACACCAAAACTCATTGGCCTGTCTTCCCTATTAGTACCACTTTTCTTCTAACTGAATGACTCTGTTAAAAGCCTCGACCAAGACGGGTCCCATCAAGTCCACGAGCAGCATGCAAACAAAAGTTTCTCCTTGTGATTTTGTGGTCAAGCACCGCAGATCCAAATGTTTTCAAGCAAGGAAGAGAAGATCCAGAAATGAGTTCCCATGTTGGCTCCGTTTGTAACAGCAGCATCCCAAGACACCAACAGCTTTCCCAAAGGGCTCTACATCAGACATTAGGCTCTTGCTGTCAAGTTTCACCCTTGGAAACAACAGGTCTCTCCCTTCCTTTGCTCGTCCTCATCGGTGCCAAGTTTCTGCGGTTGCCAAACAAACAGGTTTCAGTAGCTCGATGCAAAGCACCAGGAGAGGAGTTATACCAGGATAACGCGCCAAGAGTGAGCTCTGCCCCACAGCTCCCGCGGGTGGGTGGATGGAGGGCACCTGGACCAGGCTGGAGCTGCACAAGCACCCCGGTCACCATGGGGCAGGGTGCTGGCTCCGGAGCGGCAGCAGCGGCTCCAGCAGCATTACAAGGCCCTCGCAATCAAGTTCAAATTACACATCAGATGCTCGCTCCCCAGCAGCCTCCAGACACCAGCTGCTGGGTCTTAGACCGGGAAAGCCTTTCCCAACCGGTGCAGGTGGCGAGGCTGGAGCATGCAGACCCCAGCAGCCCACAGCCATCCCCACAGGGGCAGCGCCAGCATCCCTCCAAGCACGCTCTGCATCCCTTTCCCCTCTTAGGGTGGGAAAGGACCAGAGCAGTTTGCTTATTGAGCACAGGGGACCACGAGAAGCAATCCTGACACGCTCACACATGGGACGTGCAGCCCCAGTGCTGTGCTGGACACACCGTATTGATCATCCCCATCTGCTCCTTGAATGCACCAGCCCTGATGTTCAGCAACGCAGGTACAAGAAGTCTCATAGAATCCCAGGCTGGTTTGGATTGGAAGGGACCTTAAAGCTCATCCAGTCCCAACCCCAGAATATATCACCCTGAGAACTGCTTGTGCTTCCTTCCAAAAAGCCCAGCTTTTCTGCGACGTGCAGTCAGCACTGTTATCTATAACCAAACCAGCACACAAATCCAGACGCCCTGTTAGCTCCTTCAGCAACCAGGCAAATCATTTGGCTTGAATTACTTATTAAATGAATCTCGCTTTCTCCCTTACTTGCAGCAAGTCAAGAGGCTGCAATGGTTTGGATACATTCCTCAATTTTCTGCAACTCATTTTTTGTCACTTGCATCACTCATTGCAGCATTTGTCATCTCAAAACTGACATCTCAATTCATCTGGCCCTCAGTGAACGCAGCCGTCGCGTGCTTGGTTATACCCACCTCGGGGGTCAAAACGCTTAGAAAAACACATTAAAAAGAGTTTAAAACTGGCTGCCACCCCTCAGCATTCTCTGCCATGAGCCCACATTATCTGTTGCCAGTCATATTCGTATACATGTATTTGTATGTGTATGCCAGGATATTAAAATGGAAAGTCAGCGTAAAGAGGGAACATTTACCATAACTTCACGTCAGACAACTGCTTGATGCATGTTTTTTCTCTCACATCCCTGCAATTACTGATGGAAAATTAAAGAAACAAGGACTTATCTAAAAGATACCCTTTTACAGGGACAGAAAAGCAAAGTTCACAAATATTTCAGACGTGAAGATAAACATATAGGGAAAAAGAAGGGAGAAACGGGCCATTGAAACCCCCAAGTTTAAACAAGAGAAGGCATTAAACAAGAAAACCAATCTTTGCCTCTCGGAGGAACTCACCTTGTTGAACCCTGACAGCAACACAAGGCTCTGCACAGTCCTTTGGCTCCTGCCAGCTCATGAGATCCTGCAAAAGAGCCTGTTCCCTAAACAACCCCTATGAATTCACTGGGGAAAGGGCTGCTTCTCCATCAAAGCCCCACACAACCAGGGCTGCTTCTAGAAACTTGAATTGCATTTAAACCTCTTCCTGCACATCTACTGCAGAGACACTCAAAGGGAGGCTGGAGATGCACAGTACAGTGGTGACCATCACTGCTGCATTTGGGCTCGGGGTTTGCACAGGGCAGAAGGGCTTGGCAGGGAACAGGGCTTAGGAGCAGCGTACACAGTGCTGGCACTGCACAGGATGGGGACCCTGAAGGAGCTCATTCCTGCTGGGAGCAGAGTCACTTTGCAATAGGCACTGTGAGAACATCAGAAAACATGTCCAGGATAAAGCATTTTCTTTGGAGCAAGAACAACTGCATGCTGGGGCTCGGCAGAGCAGCCATGGGGGAGCACAGAGGAGCCAGGCTGAGTGTCCAGCACCGCCATTCTGCCCAGATACCAACGAGATTGTTATCAAGGATAACATGAGCCCTCCACAAGAATCCAGCGTTGCAAGTTTGCTCCTATCTCCCTGCCTGGCTGTACCCTTCGGGCAGGACACTGCTCCTGAGCAAACTCTTACCTCACCTATCATTTTCTGGTGGGCTTCACTTTGACCACGCTACTGCAAAGGTCACTTTTTAGCTCTTCTCTGTGTTACACCTCCTGCCCTGAGTCTTTGCTCTGTTATGGCTGATGGCACTCCCAAAACAGCCATGAACAACACTCCAATTGCTTGTCATGTCAGGGGAAGGTCTTGCTCTTCCACGGCCATATCTGGAGAGGAAATGATATAACACAGTGGTGACATACCTGTGGAGATAAAGCATTGCCCAAAGTAAAATCAGGCTGCTTCAGGTTTCTACCATTTATCTCCCCTGCCAGCCATTTGTTAGGAATTTATGCATGGCCTGTAGTCACCGTTGACTCACCTTCTCTCTTTGCTTTTAATCACTCTTCTCACAGCACAGGAAAGGTGAAGCTCCCCTCACACCTAGAGCAAGACTGGCTGGGAAAGCACACAGGTTAGGAAAATAATGGGCACATCATCCTCCTGCAAGCCATAGCTCAGGCATCCTCCTCCATGGGACGGCAGACACTGGGATGGTCCTCATCCCCCCTTGCCCATCTCACCTTCCTAATGACTCCTTTGTGGTGGTGCAACAGGGGCTTTCCAGACTTTTCATAGCAGAATAGCTCTGAAGTCTGGAGAAACCCTCCCTGAGCATGTTTTTGTTATGATAAACCCCCTTCATTCAAAGGAATCCCTGGCACCCAAAGGGCAGGTTGGGAGCACCCTGACTCAGCCCACAGCAGCAGCAGTGATTTCTCAGTTCCTTTCAGGATGAAAGGCTTTCAGAAAACAATTCTCTGATGTTTTTGGAAGTTATGGAATGCTGTAAATTAGCAAAGACAAGACACACAAAAAGCCTCTTCCATCATGGAGCCTCTGTTCCGGAGCCCTTTTTTTCTGAGTTGCATTTTAGTGCAACTCCTGATGATAACTCACTATAAAGCCCCAATAAATTTGCTGAATGGCATTTTATATTTGAGGTAGGAACCATGCAGCCATATGCTCCACTCCATTCCCTCTCACTGAAGGGAAGTCAGGCACGTACTTGGCATCTCCAGACTGTGGGTCTGAGTTCAGACATGACAAAACCCAAATGTGCACATAACCAAATGGGCGAGCGGCTGCTGGGAAGGAGGAAGGTGGACATCAAACGGATCCCATGGTTCCTTGGCAAAGGCTGAGAGTATCCTGGTGGATTCTTATGTCCAAAGGAAAATAAATCCCAATCACAACTTCTTAATGAAAAGGGATTTTAATAAAAAATAACAAAGTTTAGAATGGGAGCACTCTAAAACTGTGGCTCTGACCTCAGTCCCGGCAGGGGAGAGAGGGACTGCTACTGGGGACAGGTTGTAAAATAAGCAGGAGGGAAAGGTGTGGGTTGCAGTATGAATGGCTTTCAAGTTAATGGTGGGTTTTAATACTAGAGATTCACTTAACTGCTATTGGGGGGGATTTGATAGGATCACCTCAAATTGTAGCGATTACCGGCTTGAGTCTTTCTGAAGCGCTGAAAGACAAGGGAGCTTTTGCTCCAGGTCTTGATTTTCCACGTGGAAATTAGTGTGATCAGATTTCTCCTGCTTCATAATACTGCTTCTGCTGCTAAAGCCCAAAGCATCTTTTCAGCCTGTAATAAAACTAATTTGGTTCTTGCTGTAACACCATGAACTTGCATCGAGTCACACAGACGGATGAATTTGATCGTATCTGCTTGGTACCCACACTACACTTCTCCCTCTCACATGCACTCACAAATGCTATTTTTACCTATATGCATGCATACACACACAACCATGTATGTATACAAGTGTGCCCAAACCAGATGTGTGGCTCGTTGCATCCTAACAGTTTCTGCTTGCAAAATTCCCCCATAAAACCCAACGATATGCCTCAGGATAAGAGAAAAAAGGAGAGACAAAAGAGAGAGAGGAACCAGAACTGCTGAATGTATATGGAGCCTGGACTACTTCATCTCGGTGTGTTGAAACTAATTTGTTGCATTATGTTTCTATCTCTTGCATGTCCACATTGCCACAAGGTCTTATTTTTACAAAACAGACCCATCATTCTTTCCCACAGGATGAAAACACGGTTAAATACTTGCTGTAAAAAAACCATTATGTGATGTGCTAGCCAAATGATACACTAATACTCAGACGTAAGTGCTTTTTTGGCAACTACTCAAAGGAGCAAAAATTACATCGTTTTCAACCCCAGCGATGATAAGATTACACAAAAGAAAGCAAAATATACAAAACGGGTTGATGATAAATATTGTACAATAAATGGAGAATACGGCGGTTTTCTTGCTGTCCCTCTCTTTGCTGTTTTCTGCAGTTTTTCCATCATTTGAGGCAGCCACGTCAATTATTTCCATCATATTGGGTGTCCCCTGAAAAAAACCTGACAAAAATAAGGATTTGAAAGATTCCTTTTCAGGAACTTCCTCCACCAACTATTTCCTCCTTTTCAAACGGGGCTTTCAGAAAGGAAGTGGTGGCCAGCAGTAACATTCCCCATGGGAGGGACCCATCTTCCCTTCACATGTGAAGTGAGAATATCCTCTTATGAGGAGAGCAGGAAAAGAAATCATCCTTTCATCGGTGTATTCCGACTGGATAGGTGTCTGGTGCTGCGTCCATGATGGTACCTTCCGAGGAGTCATTTCCAATTGGCTTCAAGCGCCACATTGCAGAAAGACGCCCATTGGCTCATTTGCCACCCTACTTATTTCAGTTGGAAACAAATCAAGACATTAACAACAAATAAAAGCAATCCTTAATCTTTACTCAGATCCTCCAACACAATGGAAAGATCTTCTTACATCCTCAGGGAGGTGCCCAAATATTCCTCCTTGTCGCTGGCAGACACAGGGTTGGTGGAAATGTTTCTTGCAGCCTTTCACCTTTTTTTTTTGCCCAGTTTCCTGCATATTTCATTGCTCTTTGTAAGTGCTTTCTAGGCATGTGGAAGGAACCATCCCAAACTGGGATGCATAGCAGCTGCTTGCTTCAAGTCTCTTGCACTGTACGTAGACGGCCCTGCAGCAATATCCCTTTGGCCCACACGTCTGCAAGGGCAGACGCATGGTGGGGGGCATCAACCCCGAGGTGTGAGACCCCCCTGCACGTTTGCAAACACCCTTTAACAGAAGTCAGATGCCTCTGTATCGCTTTCAAAGAGAGACGAGATCGGTTCTTAGTGCTCCCCAGATCAAATGGGTGAATTAGAGACAGAAAAGATCGCCATTCAGGCTAATGGGATTTACACTCTCAAATCAAGTTACATAGATGCATTATAGGGAGTTCACATTGAGGGGAGCCAATTACCCCATTAGCACTAATAGGAATTGCACTAAGGCACCATGTGAGAAGACACATGCAAAAAGATTGCAGCCTTCCCCCACTTATTCAGGATTGCTTTGCTGAAACAAGGCAATAAGTGATGGATCTCCCTCCCCTCAACATAGGACAGGGTTGAGGTGCTCAGTCTTGGCTGCCACTTCATTCATAAAGCTGGGAAGGACCTTCTTCCCAAAGAGTCGTTATGAAGAGGGCTCAGTTCTTCCATAGTCATTGCTGCCCCTTCACAGCACACAAGGGCATAAGTCTAGCTTTTCTTAGCATCTTCTGATGCTTAGCATCAGCCAGGGATGCACCATTTATCTGTGGTTACTCCTGACTCTCTGAAGTTACTCTGTCTCTGGCTGCACTGTTTATCACCATCTCTTCACTGGCAAGCACCCAGTGGACACATTTATTCCCTGTGCAATGCACAGAGGCATCTTAAACAGCTACCTGCAACCCTAATGACAGTTCTTTAATGAAGGAAAGGCAGCAAAATTAAATGCGAGTGGCATATTACCACACTTGTTTTAAATTGATATTTAATTAAAAAGTTAATTATTAAGTTTATCAATTGCACATCAGTTGTTCAATAGAAAAGGGCTCATTCATTTAATCATCTGCGTGCAACCGATAGTATATGCTTTTTAGCCAGGCAAGGTTATCTCTGCATCTGTTCTAATTTAGATCAGTTTAGCTTCTAATCTATGGAGAGTGCTTCCTTTTGCGAGCATTTGATTTGGTCTATAAATGTTTACTCCCAGAACTGTTAGGTGTCAGAAGCTGATCAAATAAAGGGAAGAGCTGCCCAGAGTTGCGTTATGCTCACCAAAGGGCCCCGGTGGTGCTTGCTGGCACAGAGCTGTGTGGGGTTTCCTTTTACATGGCTGTAAAAGTTGCAAGAAAGAGATAAACACCCACTCCAAAAGTATGTTAATAGCCCAAACAATGGGGAATCTTCAAAGGCAAGAGAGGCCTGAGCAGAACACAGCCACAGGCACCACCAACAGGGAGGAACCTCCTCTTTGCTGTGGGGATGACCACAGGGCACAGGGATGCCAGTTCCTAAGGCCCCCCCTAATCAAAGAATCAGCCCAGGCTCCTGCCCTCCTTTCTCCCTAAAATGATTCCTAGGTGCAAATCAACAGCTATTTATAGAGGATTTTGGGATGCCATATAGTAAACTGTGCAATAAACTCCTCCAGTACTTGGATAGTTTAACAGAGAGAAATACCCCGTGAAGGCTGTAACTGCAACAGTGTGTTCTATTATCTGGTGTTTATTTTAACTGCAAATCATGGTCCTGTTCAGTGCCTATTAAAAGCAGCATTCAGTGCATATATTTAAAGTGCTAAAGAGCGCTGGTACATTAGTACATTACTGGGCACCAGACCTGCCTGGTGCTGAGGATGCTGAACACCAGTGAAGTTAATAAGAAACTGAGGGTACCCAGAGCTTGGAGCATTGTAGGAGGCTATAGATAGGCACTGAGTAACTAATCAGAAACAGCCACCGGCTCAAGCTTTGGGGCTTCAGGCACAAAATGGGCTGCAGCACTTGCATGTTCCTAAATAGCTCTCACATTCATGGCACAATAGACAGCTTTTCACAGGCAACCACCACGACACAGTCCCCAACCCAGGAGCCTAACGCACATCATGATCACAAGACATAGAGGGTAAAGAGAGGAAAAGGTGAGAGAAAAAGATGCTACAGAGCAGAGGGCTGATGGACTGCCTTGAGGGGGCAATGCTGGAACAGATGTGCCTTTTCAGAGCTTAGTTAATCAAGGGAAGGAAATGTATCACAAGGAGTAAATAGCTACAGCACAGAGGTTCATGTAATTCAGGTGAATACCCAGTCTGCAGCTTGTATTTGATCTGAAGACAACAAGCCCAGGGCTGTCTCCCAGCTCCTGAATGAAAAGCACTAAGGGGAGAGGGCTTTTAAAAGGAAGGTAATTTACAATGCAGTATTGCCAGGGGGGTGCTGATGTTGTGTTTGTACAACTGGAAAGGCCATAAAAGAAATCTCCATGAACAGTAACTCTATGTTTATAGATGGGTGCCTCCTTGCCAACTCCGCATACAATGTGCATTCATCTTCACCAGATATTCGAGTGGCAGGACTTTTTCAAGCTATGATGTTTATAGAAAGTGACTATTTTGAAGCCTTACACACTAGAATTTGAGGAAACGAAGAATTTACATTTACAAACATCATCAGTCACCCTATCTGATAAATAGAACAGAGGAATCTGGCTTAACTACTACAGATGGGCAGCAAACGGCAGTCAGTTTCTCTAGAGATTTGCTAACATCGGTTAACATGAGAAATTTACCATGCATCTGCGCACAGACACTCTGAAAGAAGCCAAACATATCAAAGCACTGATTTGCGAGGCATTATTTACACCAGATCTCTTTCTCAACTAGAGCACAAAGCTGGAAAGTGTCCTTTCTGCTGCATCACCCCATTCAATGCAACATGGAGCCACGGGATGCTCCTTTCATCCAGTGACAGCACTGAAGTGAATGATAAAGAATGGCTTCCACACGGACACAGGTTACCACTGAAAGTGCCATATGAGCAAGAGCTCTGAGGGATGGAGAGCAAAGCAAGCTGGTTTGCTTGTTCTATATGTGCCACTCCACAATGAGCGGTTGGATGAAGTGAGAGTTTAGACTGGGGCTGGGGGACATCAGAAAGCACTTTGCCACCCCCTCAACCCATCCTCTGCTTAAGGTCCTCTGCTTTATGATAAGGAGTGAATTAACACTGCAACCTTTTGCTAACAGGGGTGTTAATTTAGTCATTCCCATTCAACCAACTATTCTCAGGAAACCTGGAAGAATTTCATCTCTCTGAGCTCCTTCAGGTTTGGGGCCAAGTGAGGTTGATAAAGGTCACCTGGGGAGGGATCCAGAGATGCTGGCCTGATGTAGGACCTCACACCATTTGCCTTTGAGTTCTTGGGTTGTAAAAATCCCACCTTGGATGGTTTGAACCATTTCTGCATGCACTGACCAATAAGGTTTATAGGATGAGATGGCTTCTTTGTAAGTTACAAGAAATCATCAACCCCTTCCTTTCATCCCCAGCAGATGTAGAAATTCATTTATAAGAACTCGGTTCCCCTAAACTCATGGCCCAAGAGGGTCAACACTTGCTTCTCTGAGTCTTGACTCTGGGTTTCTGCCCCAAAGGGTGAATGACTCCATCTGTCAGCAAGCAGTAAGCAAGCCATCAATCAAGAAAGGACCAGGCCTTCCATGCAACACTTTGATTAAACCTTTGGTTTGACAGCTGAATCTTCTGTGCCATTCTGTGGTCCTGGGCTCCACTGGCAAACAAATGCAGAAACGCCGCTGGGGAAAGCATGTTTTTGTGAGATTTCCACCCCAATTTTGCAGGCTCAGATGTTAGGCAGTTGAGATAAGGGGATGATTAGAGGTCTAAGCCTAAGGTTTGAAATACCCAGACTTCCTGGAACCACCGGTGCAAATCCCAGCAGGGCTGACTCAGCCTTCCACCTCCTGATGAAGATAAAGTGAGCTCCGTACAGAGGTATGACTTGGGAGTCTCCATCAGCCAAGACCCCACTGGAGCGGAGATAATGATGGTGGTGCCTACAGCATCGAAGGGGTTTTGCTATGTGGAGGAGGCATCGTGCCCCAAGTCTGTCCATACCATGGCTCCTGTTGGTGCTCTTGCTCCTGGGCTCCACCAGAAATGATTTATGGACCCTAACCTTTTCTAGAGTCCTGCTCCCGCATGTCTGAGTGTGCGCGCCCACAGTATTGAAGTGCTTCTGGCAAAACTATGGCCCCTCTTATCTTCCTGCTGCGCTACGTACTGACCCCTTCAGAAGAGCACTGTGTGGGTACGTTTGTGACTCAGAGAAAAGTATTTTACATACTTGCACAAGCATATTCCCTGGCCTTTCTATCAATCAGGGCTGCAATCCAATCACTTTTAGTTTAGAAAACAAATCCCGCTATGCTTTTCACACAACCATTTGCTTTGCCCAAGCACAAGTACCCAAAAGGTATCAGAAAAAAACCCATTTCAATAAACAAGCTGTACTAATTGATTAAGCTTTTCCTTTCCTTTCTGCTTCTGGACAATTAGCCAACATGACACAAAACTCTAGCACAGATTTCCTCTTCTAAGTTATTAATAATGCTCTCATTTGATAACTCAGAGGACTTGCAATTTATTCTTTTGTGCTGTGTTTTGAAAATGAAGTCATCTGAGCCAGGGTTCCTCAGAAAAAAGATAAAGAAACCCACACAAGTGCTGTAACCATCAAACGCAGCATCGATGACTGATCCCACAACTACGTGTATGAGTTGGAATGCCCTTTAGGAAAGTATTGAAACAGTAGAGCTGATTAAACCTCTGCTTTCCAGTAGCATTCACTTCATCACAACTCAGACATTCACAGGGCAGCAGATCTGCACAGGACACACACACTTGAATATTCTCAAGTGAAACTCCACAAAATGACATTGGTACAGAATCAGTCCCACGTTTTGTCATCCCTCATCCTGTACCAAGGGGCTGATCAAACCGACCAAACATGGCAGCACATACTCAGTTCTATCATTCAGTTCAACCTAAAAACAGCAGCAAGAAAACCATAACTCATCCTCTCTTTAGCTTCTGTTTGCAGACTGACCAATTGGATGAGACCCAGCAGCACCTCCACCCCAGAAATGCTCTCCAGCAGATGCAGGAGACGCTGCTCTCATTCAGGCCTCTTTTAGCTGAAAGCAGCATCCCCAAGCTGCCATCCACCAAATGCATACGAGTAAATTAAAACCAATCGGGTAACTTCAAGAGAGGTGAAAAGAAGGATCCTGCTTTCCTGGATGTTGTGCTCCCACGGTTAAGTTATCCTGTTTCTGACCAGGTACAACTCTTCTGCACATGCTGTGATGGCAGCTTCACCAATAGCCACAGCCACAATGGCTGCAAGAAGACATTTCCTCCTTCTTTTCCCCCTCTCAGATTTCTGGAAGACAGCAATAGTACTTCTGAACACGTAGGAGATTTTCTTTCAGTTGAAATAACGGTTTGGTTGCCTCTCTTCCACCCAGCTCTTACTCTAACAAAAAAGGAACACAGTACCTTTGAGACCTCTACCCTCCTGCTGCCTATCACTGAACCTTGTGAGACCTATTTCTTTTAATCCATGGCTAGAAGTGCTGCAGAGGCCATGCACACACACAAGAAGAACTAAGTCACTTAGTGAGATCCTTGTCTTCCCAAATAAAAGCCCCCACCTTCTGCTTTGTAAACTATGCCGCCAACATTCTCACTCCGCTTTGGTCTGACTTAAAATGCAACTCCCTTGGGCAGCGCCTTTGCCTTTCTATTTGCTTGTAAAGTGCCCTGGTGTCCGCATTGCCCAGTATGGAACAACCTCTGGAGCTGCCAGGCAAAGAGTCTCCACGAAGACGCGCCTGAGTTTTGTAATGGAATTGTCCTGGTACACAAACATTTCCTCGACAGGGTTTCACCAGCACAAATACTGGCTGCTTGTCCTTTCATGTTGGAATACACGGAGCCTGGATCTGAGCTCGGGTAAGCGCTCGCATCAGAAGCAGCTCTGTAAGTGAAACTCCCGCTCCAAGAACAGAAAGAGTGATTTTTCTTGACCCATCCCAATTCAGCAATAAACTCCAAAAGTGGCAAAGCAGGCCATCCAGGCTTTTGTTTTTCCTTCTTTCTTTTCTCCATCCCTCACCCCTCCCTTCTTTTCAAAGCAACAAGCGTTTTGTTGAATTGCTCTAAATAATGACAACATTTGAAACCACTTCAGTCTGTTGAAGATCTCAGGGGAGAAATTTGGTGAATAAATGACTTGGGATAAATCAAATCATTCTGTTCTAATAATTGCGTCTCTCACTCTCCTTATCTCACTTGCTGTTACTACTTCTGTGCGGTGCTCCCGCGCCTCCCTGGCATCATCCCTTGCTCTAAAGCCACCTTCTCTGCTCCTGTCTCCAGCTCTGTGATAGGCCCCATCCCACCTTCTCTTGTCAAGCTCTTCTCATGCAGTCCTCTCCTCCATGCACTTCCCAACCTCCATCCACCAGCCCCACACACCCTGCTGCCAGGCGTCTCCTCTCACCACCCCGTCCATCAAGTCCACTGCATGCTGCATAGCAATCTCCATTGAGGAGCTCTGCTTCCTCTTCTCCCTTGAAAACAACTTCTGACAAGGCACAATCCCACCATCTCAAACAGACTCCAATACCTCTCTACACCTCCATGCAAAACTAAGCTAACCTCCTCCACTTCTCCCTCCTTTCCCCCTCCACCTCCATCCCCTTCCCATGCTGTCATTCTCCCCCATTTGAAGCCTAAGGAGTCAGGAGAGGTCAACCGTTGGCTTGACCTCCTAAGCCCATCTGCCTTCACGCAAACGAAGACACATGCACTAAACATGTATTATCTTTCCAGGACATTTGTTTCGGGAGCGAGTTGCGTTAAGCAAAGGTACGTCAATTGATAATAAACCTGCTCCACACTGTCATTTGTGGGTGACTTGAAGAAAAACAGACCATGTAATCAGGTCTAAGGGGTCCCTAATACCAGAGACGCTGGTGCTGTCAGCTATAGAAAATAATTAGAACGTTATCCCTGTGGCAAGGAGAATGTAAATACATCTAAAATACGACATAATGACATTCTCCTCTGTAAGCCAGGGGATCTGCTTCAAATAAAAGGGCCATTAACACAACAATTAAAGCCGAGGGGGCCGGTGAAGCAGGGAGCCGGCCTGGTGCAGGGCGAGGCGAGCAAGCGCCCGGCGTAAATCTTTCGCCATCCCAGCCAGGAATGTGACTATTAGCCCTCTCATGACCCGAGGGCTTCCCAATAATGCATCTGCTCTCTGTCAGGGCCAGGATTTCGTAACGTCCTCCAGTGCGAGCCCAGGCCTGACTCCACGGTGCGGCGCCAACGAGGGAGCCGGCGGGAGCTGGGTGGCTCCATGCTGGACCTTGGCCCTGGTTCAGCAAAGCACTTAACCGCTCGCTCTAGGGATGCACCGTCTCCTCCAGGGGCTGTTGGGGTGCTCGGAGGTGAGCGATGAGTGGGCTTTGGCTGGATCAGGGCTCTTCAGGCTTTCCTTGCAGAGCTGGACCCATGGCATCTTTGGCACTTCCACTTTGAGGGATGCACCCCATGGAGCAGGCTGTCCTGAGGTGCTCCAGAAACGGCCTCATTGTGAAACTCCAGCTCAGGGAACCAAGGCACGGAAAGCACTGCAGAGATTCACACAGGATTCAAAGCAAATAACAGCACTGATTTCACTGTCCAGGCAGCAAACTCTCCAAACATTCTCCAGGCATTTTGTATAAGCCCTATAGCAAACTTACAGAAATGATGGAGAAGTGCTTGGCCAGAACAGCAGCTTCCACCTTTCATTCAGCCTGAAGTTGGTAACAATAGAAGTCCCAAACACGTCAGGAACTTTGATTCCAGGCAAACTGCATCCAGCACATCCCTGCAGGTTCTTGGCAAAGGAAAAATACCATTGAGCTGGCAAAGTCTGCTTCCACAATAACATCAGGTTCAGATGTAAGTTCTCTTAAAGCTGACACAAACCAGGAAATGATACTGACCTGCCTGGTTGAGTCGTGCAGGAAGAGAACAGTACCAGAGCTATCTCTTTGGGAAGAGCTGTCAAAAGTCAGGTTTATTCCACCAGTCCTCTTTTTCAGTTCTACTAACTCGCTCAACCTGTATGAATAAGGAAGACCTGAAAATAACAACTATGGAAGTCACATTCCTCTTACAAAGTCCTATCATATGCTGAGAAACACAGAGAAAATTTCTCCCCACAGAGCATTAATGCCTTTCACAAAAGGAGCACTTGTTCAAGAACTGAGGAGCCAAATAACTCAAAGTACCAAAAAAGCAGGACTTGCCATCTAGAAACACTTGCAGCGCATGAAACAAGGCTGGGCTCTGGGTGCCAAGGCGTTCGGAGAATCAGACCCAGCTTCAGGGGAAAGGGGAGATGTCTGATGCACAGTGTGGGCTGTGTTGGCACTCGGTTCATCCCCTGCTAATGGATGCAGGATCAACACCCTCCAGAGGATGGACACCTGGGCTAGGAGAGAATGATGCATGTCAAGGTACAGCACATGTCGCAGTAAGCAAAAAATCTCTATAAGCAAAAAATCAGCTGCACATCCAACATAGAATAATCTTTGAAGATTCTCATTACAAGTAAACACAAGGATAATAACTAATGGATAAGCTAATTAGCCATGCAAATCTGATGGATTTTCACTGCCTCCTTCTAGCCACTCACTTCTTTAGAAGGCATTTCATCTTCTGAGCAGCACACAGTTCAGCATCCAATTCACATTAGTTGGGGGAAAAGACAGTCCTTTAATCTTCTGACACTTTGGTCCTCAGTGTGAAAGAGGAAAGCTTTCCAACAGAGAAACAAAGAGAGCGATAACACAGAAGAAAACACTAGCAAAAATCTCCCATGGAACCAGATGAGGTGCTGTTCTCTGGCAGATCTCCTGCTTGGACATTGTGCACAGCAGGAACTTCCCACCTGGGAACACAAGGACAGCGACCAACATGTTTGTCCCTTTAATTATGTGACCTGCCTTATGCATAACTAAGCTAGTAAAAACGATCCGAAGTAAACAACAGCCAGCCTTTCTAACTAAGGTCACACTGGCCAAAAGGGTTGTGAACGTTCCAGCAAGCTAGGAACAAGTTTCTAGACAGCTGGAGACATTTTGAGCGAACACGGGCCAAATTAAACCGACATGGGAAGCCAAAGTGAAACCAGTAAAAGCTTGTCTACGCCGATGACTTTTGTTTGAGCTGGAAGCTAAATTCAAACAACATTCCTAGGGTGATACTGCTTTGACTGTGACAGCAGCCACCTGAGTCATGTGACAAGCACTTTGCTTTAGAAATCTCAGCTTGTCACTCCAGAGAACCCTTGCACATCAGACGCGTGACAAGCAAAAAGAAGGGGTGGGGGGAAAAAAGGGAAAATAACAGCTTTTGTCCAAACGCTGTGAATCAAGTCCCTATGCCTCTTTCCTTCCAGACACTGCTGAAAAGCAGTTCACTGGAACCACAAAGAACAACAACCAAGCAGTGTTCTAATACGGGACATCCTGCCGGACCAGCCTGAGCCAAAGGAAGAAAGCAAGCCACAAAAGTCAGAACTCCAATTGGCCACTCAAACCCAAAGCCTTACATTCTGAGGTGTTTTTTTCATTTAAACTAATCTAATCAATTGGTCACCATAGGAGAAGGGGTTCAAGCTGGCTTAGTTAGGTCCGTCTGTGACAAACCTTGGAACCAAAGCCACGTGTTCAAACACACACAGAGCTGAAAATGCAAACAAAAGACCAACTATTGTGTCTTAAAATACCCACAGGTGACTTTGTGCATCACCACTCATAAGCCTCATAGCACTCTGAACAGTCCTAATGCTGTTCATGGAGCTTCCAATCAATTCCCTAGAAATACAATTTATACATTAAGTCCCAGGGATGGATTTCCTCTCATACTGACTTACAACCCACAGGTGAAGGTTTATCAAGGGTCACTGCCTCGTGCTGATGACCCTATCTCAAGAATGGCTGCAGATTAGAGGGCACAAAGAATAATATTAAATGATTATCAAGAAAAGGAAGGCTATAAAACAAGATAGGAACCTGGGAAGAATGCACTTTTAGCAGGAAGCAGTAAATGACTGCAAAACTGGATGTTAAAACCAAACACAACACAACCCTAATTAACCATTAAAAGAATTCGTTACAAGCAGAGCCTTTAATAGAAGATTAGTGGCAAAGCTTACAAGTATGGTAATTTCCAGTTATTATCTTTATCTACAAGGTGGTATCTACTTTGCTTCCTCTTCCTACCAGCTGGGGAATAAGATTCCATGGCTCTCCCGAGCAGAGCACAACTGAGCTCCATCCCAGTACAACATCAGGCTGCGGACTCCCAGCACAGAGTCCAGCTTGGACCCAGGAGCTGGAAAATGCTCCTTGGCCCTATTCAGCCTCTGGGATGTTTTCCAGAGATGAACCAGCTCCAGAGCCAAGGTCTGATAAAATGGAGCCTGGGACTGGACCAGGCCTCTTTCCTGGATCCACAACACCAAAACCCAACAGCCATGATACCCCAAATCCAGCACGATGCTCGACAAGTTGGGTCACTGCAGGCACCATGCATCTGAGGTCCATGTTTGGGTACAGATCATGTTCCAGTATGGTGCAACTCTCCCTTTGATGACCATTTACCTTAAACAGAACCTATGTGTGCTTCCTGCTCAGAGCTGTCTCCAGCTCCCTTCTCCACTACCACCGCCTCCTTTCTTGTTCTGCAGCCTCACAGAGATACACACAGTGAGTAAATGGCCAAGGGATGTTGAAGCTGCTGCAAGAACAAAACCAACCACTGATTTTCTTTTTATCTACTAAAGCAAAGGCTTAAATTCTCCTAAGAATAAACTGTTATTTATTGCAACAGAAAGAAAAATTCCTAGCAACAACAACAAAAGAGGTAAATGTCCTAAGGGAATATGATGGAACTGGGGTAAATTACTTCCAAATAAGAAAGCCAGAGTGAAGGGGAAACTCCCCCAAAAGCGAACAAGTGCTTTTTCACATTTGAAACAAGGGATGGATTTTTTCCCCCCTTTTTTCTTCCTTTCTTTCCAGCAGCTACAAGTCCCATCTGGTTCCTGTTTCTATTCGTCTGATCTCCCAGAAACTTCTAAAAGCCATAAGCATCAGCCAAAAATTCCCCAGGCATGGACTCCTTTCCAAAATAGCCCACAAAACGGCATTTTTTAGGTGGGTTGGTTTGGAAGGAGCAGAGGGGGGGATGTTGATTTTTGTCACATTCCTAGGAATTTCTTGCATCTATTCTCCCCTCTAGAATTTCTCCTCTGTCTGAATCCCCCTTCCACTTCCCGCTGGCACGCTGGCCAGCACAGGGATACCACTCCCATCAGCAGGATTTGGCTTTTCTCATGGGAGCTCACAACAAGCTGTCGAGGGGCTTTATACCCAAGCAAGGCAAATGAACTTGTGGTTCCCTCTGTTGGGCTGTTCCATCCGGAGGCTGTGTAACTGGACATCTGATCCTGCTGAAGCGTTGTCAAGACAGGAGTTTTGGAAGTAGCATCTTGGTAGAGATAGGTAAGACAGATGAGACGAGGAGGCCTGGATCATCCCTGTATGCTCTGCTCCATGGCTTTAGGGACAGGGGGACGGAACTGAACATCCCTGCTCATGGCAAGAGGTTGGAACTAGATGAACCTAAGGTCCTTTCCAACCCAAACCATTCCATGATTCCATGATTTTCAACAGGGGCGTGCGGCACCATCAGCTCTTATGGCTAAAGGGAATGATGGCTTTCCTTGCACAGGCACTGCTGGAAAGGGGTGAAGACTGGTTGGGATGGAACACTCACCTGGTGCTCCTTTACAACGGTTTTGCCCCATAGACATTTGTATGATCAATATTAGTCCCTCTAAAAAGTAACCACTGCCTCCACTTTCTGTAGAGTTAGGATCTGATTCACGCAAGCTTTAGCAAGGTGGTTGGCTCTCACTGACTTTGGTGAAAGCTTAAAAGCTTCTCTGGACTCCTTACACAGTTAAGACCAAACAAATGCCCAAACACAGCCCCATTCAATTCATTATGGACACACCTCTTGGTTGCACCCATGTTCCATGTAAAGGTGCTCAGACCTGTCATGGACACTCCACGCGTCTTGGTCTTCCCTGCTTGTGAAGCCTCATAATCCTTTACTGGACAAAAACGAACACAAAGGCACGATGCTTCAGAAGGCGATTCAGGAACGTAGGGAGAGCAGGACAGCTCCAGCAATGGGAGATGGACTCGAGAGATCTACGCGCTGCATGAGAAGCAGTGCAGGTCACTGCTGACTAAAGGCTGCTACTTTTAGACATTTGAATTAATGAGATTAATTTAATCTCACAAAAGAACCCAGCTGCCTGGCTGAACCTGTCAGCATCTGTAGTAGAGCAACAGAATAATCTGAAAGGTCACAGCCTTATCTCCACACCCTGCGCTTGCTTGTGCTATTCGTCCTGCTTAAGAAAGAGGCACAAGAGAGAGCTGTGAGCAGGCTCTGAGCTCGGTGGCACAGCTCCACGACACGACGTGATGCCGGGCAGAGCTCAGCACGTCAGCTCCAGGAAGCATTGCAGAAAGAGCACGGCCATGGCAGCGTGGGCACAGCATCCGAGCTGACCTGCCTTCCTCAGCAGGGCACTGCAGCACCAGGTCAGGTGTGTGTGTACCTTGCACCAGCTCAGCAGATGCTCTCCGGTGTGGTTTGCTTTGTTGGCACACTCTGTATGGAGACAAAAGGTTGAACAGACCAAAGAGACCAAAATCACTGCTTGGGTAAAGCCTGTAGCCCGTGCAGCCAATCTGAAAGCACACTGGGCAGGGTCAATGGGCAGAAGCTTTTTCTGCTCTCAAATGCATCTCCTCCACAAACCTTCAGGTCCTTTTAGTATCCAATCCACTTTAAGAAGATACCCGTGGGGTTCTTTACCCTCCTGGCACTGTGGCATGTCAGAGATCACCGGGAATGCCTGACATCCCCCAGCAACACAGAAAGGTGAGCTCGACCTAGCAAGGCGTTTGCACCCAAGTGGCATTTTGAGACAATGCACAGCCTGAGGTGGCACAGGAACATCTCTCAAACCCTCACCACAATTAAACACTTCATCGATATAAAGTAAACACACTTCATTTTCTGTTATGAAAGAATCTCTCCCTCCCCTCAATGTTTTATTTTAGAAAGTGTACTCAACCATGTTCCCAATCTGCACTTCATTTCCTGCTATTCAGTTTTCTGTGGTTCACAGACAAAAATACCTGGGGAGAAAGAAAAGCACAATACCAGATCCCCCGGGGCTCTGATTTACCACAGGAGACAAGTGTGCCGTGCGGTACAACAGGAGCCTGCTGCCCAGGCTGGGAGGAGGAAGCACGATGGATGGGACAGAGCGCATTAAGCTCAGAGGCAGTGGTGCCATGAGCTTCTCATGTTCTCTCCCAGCCAAGACAGTGGAGGGTAAACCTGTCTTCATCTGCCATTGATCCCTGCATGAGTGAAGAATGTAAAGGGGTATTTCTGGGCAGGGCGAACCTCCAGCTCCAAAGAGCAACAAAGAGCTTTGGTCCTGGCTCCTGCCAGACCAGGACCTTTCATCATCATGGAGGAGACAGAGAAATGCATTTCTGCAGCCATTTCCACCCACGAGGATCCCAGAGTGTTTGGTCTTCTGCAACTGTGGTTAGTGTAAGGCATGCGAGCAGGCAGAACCTGGCAGCAGATCCCAACAGGACTTTCAGACTGAGATGCACAGGGTGTCCCCAGGGCTGCAGGCAGAAGGGGGCCATTCTCCTTGGATTTGGGCACGAGGCTGAAGTTTGGGAAGAGAGATGGAAAGGAGGTTTTGTGTTCTTGGAGCACACTCTCCTTACCCTGCAGATGCTTCTGGTACTGCTCTCTGCCAGAGAGAAAACACAGGGCACAGCTAAACCAAGACCAAAAAATAACCCTCCCAAAGAGAGCCAACAGCTCCACCTCCACCACTGCAGCAGGGCAGCCAAGGATGAGCAGCTGAGGCTGCATTCGGAGCTGTGGCCACCCCAGCAGGCACGGTCCCACCATCACAGCAATGATGGAAACCACACAGGGAGCTCACTGACATTTACCATCTCCTTTCACCCCAAGCAATGTGGAACAAGACACTCAAGAGGTGACCTAGCATTAGAACATCAAGCCTTATCCATGCTCCAGCTTCCCATGCTATCCCCAGGGGAGAACTGCAGCTCCAGGGTTTGCTGGGGCTGATGGAGCAAAGGAGAAGGAGGTGATGGAGCCAGGCCAGAGGACATGGAGATGGGAAACACAGGAAAAGGAAAGACTGGGGGAAAGAGGAGGCTTGGGGCTAAATACAAGTGCTAGGGAAGGGAGAGGAGTTTGTAAGCACAGAGATGGGAAGGCTGAGAGGGAGAGCCAAGGATAAATTGTTTTGATGAGTGCTCCAACCCTGAAATAACTATAACCACCCAAGGGGGCTGTGTGACTCAGTCTGACATTTTGGCTATTTTTTTTCATGCCACCAGATGTAATCCATTTAGCTGGGGGGCGAGGGGGGAGCACACATACAGTTTTATTGCATTCTAACGTTCACAAAAAGGAGTACGTGTTTCGTTTGGGGTTTCTGCTCCCCAATCCCAGTATATGGCAACACCGAGCAGGAGCAGAACTCCCACCTGCTCTTCACCACCACAGGAACAGGAGGTTGGGGCACCGGGGGCAGAGCAGTCCCAGGGTAGCCAGGGTACCCCCCTCATCTCCACCACAGCAGGACGTAGGGAATAGCTGAGCAGCTCTGCTCACGCTCGCTTCAATACGCACGAGGGAACAAATATGGCCAATAACATACTAAGATATTGTCGTGCTGAAATTCTTTGTTTACCAAGAAACGACATGTTGAAAGCCCTTGGCATTTATGAAGCAGATGATTTCTATTCATTCATTTGAAGCGTTTTACAGTACTTACCCAGACGCTTGGAGCGATTATCTCGCCAGATCTCATGTGGAGGACTGGGTCAGATGGGCGAGCACCAGAAAAGCCTCTCGCATCCCAGAGGAAGTGGTGAGGTACCCAGGTAGCCGGTGCTCACCCCTCCAGGACTCATTGCTTTTGGTTGCAGCTTCAATTGGGCACACACAAACCTCCAACTCCTGTCCAAACCTGGGGGGAAATGTTTCTGTGCACTGTTAACCAGCTCCTGCATTCCACCCAGAGGCTGATGCTGTTCTGTGGTAGGTGAATAACTCCTTATTTACTGTCTGCAATATATTCTGGACTCCGGAGAGTTCTTGCTCGGGGAGGCTCTCCCTGAATTAATACCAGCTTTGCCTGAGCAACAGCTATGAAATGAGAAGAGTTGTGCTCCAGAAATGTGGAATCTTTAATTCACCCTGGTGACGGGCTCTGCAGGGAGAAGGGCTGGTGGGAAATCAGAGAATCCCAGACTGGTGTGGGTTGGAAGGGACCTTAGGGCTCATCCAGTTCCAACCCTCACCATGGGCAGGGACATCCTCCACTAGAGGAGGTTGCAAATATTCCCTCACCCTTTCTCTGCTGTACAGCCATCCACCTCCAGCTCATGCCTACAAACCTTTGGAGGAGCCATAGGACCATAGGATTTAGTCCAGCATGGGACCTAGGACCACACATCCAAAAACTAAGTGAAACTCTTCACTGAACTGCCTCCCGAGTCTCCATCCAATGACGAACATGATGTCCATTACACCTAACACCTAAGCCATCATCAGCCCTGCATTCCAGTGTAAAATCTACAAGGAGGAGGCATTCCTCAAGAGTTCCACCGCAGCCGGATCTCGGATGCCTTCTCCTTGCATGGCAATGGCATGGAAAAGAAGCCCCCATTAAACCTTCCCTTGTAGGGCCCCCCTTGTGTCAGCTCTCTTTTAATTAGCCCCACTTGCTTCCTAGGAGGCTCTCAGCTGAAGGCTGTCAGGAACAGAGAAGTGCTATGAGGGAGCTCAGTTTGAAAGATGATCTATAGCATCTCTTCATTTTCAATACTGAACACATATTTTTTTCCTTTCTTGAGCACATCCCCAGAATCTTAAACTCTACTTCAAAAATCAAATACACTGCATTTATTTAAAGTGCCACAGTTTCTCTTATCTGTCGTGTTAATTATAAAGATTCCCCCCCCCCCCTTTAAGAAGGAGTCGTTTGAAATACATATAAACGGTTCTATAGCATGACTTTCTTATCACCTATTCTAACATTTCAAATCAAGTCATCCACTGTGATGCATTCTGGGCATTTTGCAAATTAGCCACGTTGAAAGCATTGTGCTTTCAGGGAACTATTTCACGTTCACTGCATAGACCTCACCAGTTCTGTACATGTATGTGCCTGTCTGAAAATACCGGATTGATACCTACTCACGGTGACCATGTATGAACTTTGTGATGCCACTAATTCCTGGAGTGGAGCTTGCTAACGTTTGAAGATGTAATTAATTAAGCTTAGTATTTAGTTACCTTAGTTTCTAAGAGAAAGGCTGCTCCCTAAGGAAAACAACCTTTACGTTTGAAAACATGGGGGAAAACCACGTACTAAACCACAAGACTCCCATAAATAAATCCAACCCTGGAACTGCTGTTACAGAATCACCCTGAATGAAGTCTCCCACTTCCCAGAAGTTTAAGTCCCTCAGACCTAAACAGATCCTCCTGCATTTCAGCTGTTCTTAAAGAAGAATCCAACATCCTCATCCAGAAACATCCGACCTGAGTTAACACCGGGTTTTAAAGTGGGGCATCCTCAATCCAAATAGGAAGAAAGGCAAGCTGCAAATCCAACACTGCACGAAGATACCCATTTGAAACTTCCACAACCTTATAACTGATAACATGCTTTTCCTTAAGCTGAATCATTTCTCTATCCTCCTCGCTAAGGAGATGGAATTGAAGCAATGCTAAGAAAAAAACCATTGGAAGGGGAGATTTTTGCCTTTATGTTTTTGAATCATCCTTAAAAAGCAGAGCAGATCAAAAACTCATGATCGCAATAATTTTTCCCCTTTTTTTCTCAATAGAAAATGCAGTTTTCCCAAAATCTGAATGTTCCATGGAAAAACTTCAATTTCGCCAGAGCTGCTCAGTTTTCCAAGGGGGGAGAGCTAAATAAAAGGTTTCCTTTTAAGTTCCAGTTGACTGAAATGCAAACTTTTAAGTCACTTCTCCAAATAAATAAACAAGTAAATAAATCAGAATCCACCCTCTAAAGATTTTCTGCAGCCTGACACCTCCTCGGACACGAAAGACGGATGTTCACCATGGGGCAGGGATTAGCAAGGAGCTCCACAAAGAGGACTCCAACCAGCACAGCCAATACCTTCAGCAAAACCGTGCCACTGGGCTAACGAGAAGCATGGAAAACTTCAACCCAATGCAAATGAGACTGAGAAAGATGCAAGCACAAGTGGAGAAGGACAGGCAGGAACCGCAGTTGGAGCTCAACCTCCATTCCAGCAGCTCTTGCCAATGACTGCGAGTGCTAATAAGGAACAGTCCCCCTGTGCATGCCACGTGCAGCCAAGGCGAGACAGACACACTCATTTCTGCTGTTAAACAGTCCACAGTAGATATTGGTTGTGGTTGCGTTAGTGGAGATCCACATCAGCGTCCTTACACCCAGGCCAACATCCATTGGGATGCAACACATTAAGGGTAATGTCCTACTCTGCTGAGCCTCCATTTATGGATTCATGCAGCTGCTGGTGGCATTGGAGTCTTGCAAGCACCAGAGCTGGGTACAGATACAATCATAGTATCCCAGACTGCTTTGGGTTGGAAGGGACATTACAGCTCACCCAGTTCCAGCCCCTGCCACAGGAAGGGACATTTCCCATGAGAGCAGGTTGCTCCAAGCCCCATCCAACCTGGCCTTGAGCGCTGCCAGGGATTGAGCATCCCATGCACATCTCCAGCACAAACTCAGGCTGTTCTGCCTGTCTTCCTTGAGCATTGAGCATTGCAACATTGCCATCATTTCCAGATGACCAGCATGGAGGGAGCCTGGGTATAATGGCTCTGACTGGCAGTCCTTTTCCACCTCTCCTCCTGCTAGGGCTGATTCTGGCCAACCATGACTTCTATTGCAGAAGGAGATGTTGGTCCTATGGGGAGAAAGGGTTTTGTGGAGCCTTTCCCCTGCACACCCAGCCTCTCCCTGCCCTCCTTGAGGAGCTAGCACAGCTGAGGCCTGAGCACAACCAGAGGCAATGGCAACCTGAATGCTGTCCCAGCCTGAGAGCCCCACACAGCTTCTCCCCACACTCATCTCTGTGCTCCCTCCTCAGAGCAGGACAGCTGTCCCCAGAAGGCAGCTTGCAGGACAAGTTCCAAACAACCCAATATAAATGGAGTTTGCAAACCTATTTCTTCATAGTTTCTTCCTGCCCTCAAGCACCTTTTCCCTCTGCTCACCCTGCTGGGGCTCAGCAAAACGGGGGGTGTTTGCTTTTTCTCTGGAAAACAGAAAGAAAAACAACAAAAAAAGGATGAGCATTGCCAACTCTTGCAGTTTTAGCCCCACAGTATTTGATGTTTTTCTTCACACACATCCCCATCCCCCCCCCAGCTTCTTGCCCTGATGTATTATGCAAAAATCTCAGATTTCCTTTTAAAACGAGAAGAAAAAGGAGCAAGTTGGCCCATGGGCCTCCAGGTTGTGGACAAAAGCTGAGGAACACAAGCCCCATGGACCCTAAAGCACCCTCCAAACCAACCAAGCAAGTGTGGGGGAGCCAAGATTTAGCACTACTTTTCCTTTCAGGAGACAATCAAAAAGCCTCTCATTAAGTGAAGAACCCAACTGATTCTGGAGCCCTTGACGTTTTGATTTCAAATCTAGAACCTGAAATGTTGTGGCTGCTGTTGATGCATGGAAAACACTCGGCAGGTCAAGTCAGAAAGCCCACAGTTCAGAGACTCACGAGCAATCCGGAACTAAGTCAGGCTAAAACCACCATGAGAACAGGCTCCTTTGGACCAGACATTGATGTTCTGCAGCAGTGTGAAGGAATTAAAGCCATCCTAAAGCACCGGACAGGACCTGCCCTGACACTTTCATGTCATCTGCTCCCTGGTCCTCTGGTGTAGGACATGCAGGGGGGGCTGAAGGCTTTCAGGGCGCTCTGTAATCCAGCAAACCTTGGCTGGTAGAACCAGCCCCAGAAGAGATTCCAGCTGGCTTAAGTCAGAGCAGCCAAGGGGCTGTTCTAACCTAAACCACCCGCTGGTTCAGACCTGCGCCAGAGAGAGGATCTGGGAGGTATAAATGTGGCCAAAGGCCATCTCTGCCTGTCCTCTTCCTCATCTGTCCCAATAGGAGCTGGAGGTCCAAACCCTCCTTAGAGATGTCTCTAGGTAAGTCTTTGGAGGGACACCTTTGAGCTCCTGGTTACTTTAAAAACCCAAGAACTGCGACACCACCATTTATCCCCATCTTCCTTCCTCACCTTCTCTCATCACAACTCCTGCAATCGCACTATAGAAGCCAAACCATGAGGAAATGTGCAAGGATAGGTTATTTCATGGAATGGTTGATGCTTTCTGCCTCTTTGACTTCCCAGGGAGCCTCTCCTCTGTGTTCTGGTGTCTCCAACTCCTATAGAGAACCAAGATCGGACAGAGGATTTTTCTCCTCTCAACTTAAAGCACAGAAAATGAGAAAGTAAATTAAAAACAATCAAACAAAACTTTGCTCGAACATTTCCTGAACTGTTTGATTCTGGTTTGAGCTTTGGCCATAAGATCACAACCAATTTAAACAGCCCTGATTCACCCATATACACAGACACACATAATCATGTGCAACAGTAGGAATTACCTTCATAATGCGGCTGAATTGTCCTGCCCCTGCCCTTCCTCCTTGCCTTTTGCCCTGCAGCTAGCAAAGATAATGAGTAACAGAGATATTAAACAGGGATTTGAGGGTTTCTTACCGTTTTTTTCCCCCAGAAAGTGGATAACACACTACAGTAGATAGAAAAATCCATCCAACTTTATTTAACTGAAACATTTATTAAGAGCAGCGAAAAGGTCAGCACAGAGCTACCAGCGTACAGGCTAAACTCCTTTCCCAGCCTTGAATGCGACAAGAAAGCAGATCCTTTAAGATGCAACTATCTTAAGCTCCCCTCCGATGGTTAAACTCTTAGTAATTCTAGGTTTTGGAGACAAACGTCAAAGCAGAGGGCTCTTCCCTTCATTATTCAAGTAAAGGCCCCATCAATATTATCTGTAATAAGAATCTGCTGTTGACATGGCTCACCCCGCAGTTCCTGTTCCAGGCAGTAGTCCCTGTCAATAGGATTAAAGTGGAGGAATGCCTTTGACAAGTCCACCGGCTGCTGATTCATTGCTGCCATCAGGCTGCCGGCTGGGAAAGTCACCGGGCACCATCAGTGGTCCTGCCACTGCCAGTGGGGTAAGTGGACCTTGAGCTTTGGTTGCTGGCGCTGGAGAGGACCCCCGGAGTGACAGGAGGAAATGAGGAGAGGGAAGTGCGAGAGTGGTCTGCACCACTGGTGTGCTGCCATGCTGCTTTTGGATGAGTAACAGGCGCATCAGCTGATGGGAAGTTCTGGGGTGACTTGAGCGATGCAGAACTGCATGGCACAGGGAAGCCATCCATCATGCATGGGATGGTGGGAAGTGTTCCTCAACCTCTAACACCATCACCTCTGCATCAGCCTGGGAGAACACATTGCATCCTGAGATGAAACAGGAGCTCAGTGCCCTTGCACTGAAGCCACCCTCAGCACCAATCACCGAAGCCAAGAGCAACGACGCCCGAACTGTACAGCAATGGCAGCTGTACAGACCCCAGACACAACGGCACCAGGAACTGACAGCGGGAGGCACAGACTTCAACGTGACTTAGCCCTGGAGCTTGGGCATGCTTCATCAGTTGTGAAGATGCGGGGATGAGCTCAAGGGACCAGGAGATACAGCGTGGGCAGGATGAAACAGTGCAGGTCGCTGGTGCAGAGTCGGGCACATCCAGCCCTCGACAGCACTGTCTCACGCTTTTCTTTGCCTCTTTGCTTATTGCAGTGCTCAGTACAAAGGCTCTGTCATTATCCATGGCTTGCAAAGCCCCTGGGTTCCCTTGTCTCCAGGCTGGCCACTGAGATGAAGGAGCCCAAGGAGGGACAGTGCAATCCCGCAGCACCGCCTTCAGCCCCCTTTAGAGCCCACTGGGTCTGAGGCTGCCTAAAAACCAGTGCTGAACCACAACAGTGAAGGCAAAGAAGTCATCTGTGAGAGAAAACCCGAGCCCCGTAACCTTCTGTCTCTTACCTCTTCATGCGGAGCACGCGGGACACATGTACACACACATACACTTTAACACCCTCATCTTTTCCAGTGACTAAGCCGCTGTCTAATACATTCTGTTCCTGTCCCCTCAGGTGCTGAGGCCGGGTCAGGAAGCAGGCAGCCCAGGGTAAATAGATTAGCTCTGTTTTAAAATAAACCCCCTATTATTATCCTTTGGAAAAAAAAATAACAACCCTCATTTTCAGGAATTGTTACATTTCATTAGGCTGCAGGTTCCATTGGGCTCTCCAGACGGAGCCGAGAAAGCAGGAATGTCAAAACATACAGCACACCGGATGGAAAGTACTGGGCTGGTGAAAGGGAGCCCTGTCAGCCCTCCTGTCAGCTGCGCCACAGGTTTTTCAAACCTAATTAAAATGATCCTTAATTCTCCTTTTTCCCTCCCTTCTGCTTTTAAAGAAACACATTTTTCATATTTTGAGGGTTTTTTTTTCCCTTTTAGTTGTTAATCAGCCTGATTTCCTGCACTGAGCCAGCCAGGAGGGGAGCAAAAGGGAGACCTGCACAGGCATCCCTATGGAAAACAGGACTGGGAGCTATTGAGGCAGCAAAGCCTTTGGTGCCGCTCCCCACGCACCCGCTGCTCACTCCCTCATGAGATCAGGCCTAACAGGAAGAACAAGGTACCAAATCCTGTCCCTGTTCCTGCCACCTTCGGGAGACCTTTCAGGCTCTTGGTCAACAAAGAGGAGTGCATCAAAGGACCGCTGCATCAGTTTTCAACAAGGCTGCAACCACTCGCAGGCACTTGAACCTTTGGCTGATGGCTCACACCAAAAGGGCCTTTACTGCCCTGGGATCAGCAGCTCCGCTTCTTCGGAGCCAACGGAGGAAGACAGTTTACAAACCCTGAAGCGGGAGCTTGAGCCACTGATTACTGGAGCTCACATCCATGCCTTGCCTTCCCAGGGCCCAGCCAGCTCCTCTCCCTCACCGGGGTCACTGTTTATACCTATAAAGTTATCTGGATGGGCTGATCCTGGCAAAGTGGTGCCCTGCAGCTAAACAGGAGGTTGCCGAGGTAGAGGTGTCATTAGAACTAATATAAGTAGCTAGAACATGATAAAAACAACGGGTGTAAATAGGAATAGAGGGATTTAAAGCAAGAAACTGATGCATAAGAGGAGGTTGGGTCAGCAGCTATATAAACACCCATTTCCCATACAACCTCCCTTGTTTCTCCAAGAAATGCATTTGCTTACTTAGCCATTCTTCTTTGCAGCCTTGTTTCCTAGAGAAACAGCTCCTTTGTGATCCTGCTGTGGGTGTGCCTGTCTCGCTCCCCAATAAAACTTCTCAACTGAATGCCCACTTCCAACCAAGTTGGCCAGAAGGACAGAGTCCTCAAAGAAATGAGCTGCTTACAAGTCCTCCCGGGGCTGGGCAGACAAGAGAAAGCTGAGCCCATGCTGAGAGAAACACTGCAGTGTGCATTCACTTGATCCTAAACACCAGAGCATCCAACCTTGAGCTGCCCCAAATGTCTCTCCATGGGAAGCCAGCTTCACTGGATCACCCTGAGTGCACCGTGCAACCAACAGCACTGAGCTGCTCTGAGCTTTCAATCTGCACTCCCGGTGCCTGGCAGCCCCTCTTTTTGGGAATGCCAACAGTCAAGCCAGGTAAAACGAGGTGGCTGCAGTGCTGGCTCCTTGACCACCCAAGCTGCTTCTCATCCCTCCCAAAGCCATCTCTTGGGCACTAAGGGGATGCAAGGCCAGCAGCAGGGATGGGGTCACCTTCTGCTCTGTGCTACACCCCAACTGCAGGAGCATTTAGTGCAGGAGGAGCAAGGGCAGGAGCAGCCCGGCTACCGTGGGAGCTGGTGACTTGTAAACTGAGAGCATTTGAGCCGGGATCAGCTGGAGGGAAGGACGCTCCCGCAAGGTCAGGCCACTACAGCATCAGTTTTCACCCTTGACTTGCACTTTAAAAGCACGTTGGGAAAGGCCTGCTGCAAATGCCTCTCATGCAAGGCCATATGGATGCTCCTGTTTGGGCTGGGAGCATGGAGCTGCCCAGCTCCTACATAGCTCAGGTGCTGGTGATGAGTGGGGCTTGGAAAGCACCACAGGGTGGGTTAACAGCCTCACCAGGACAAGCAAATGTTCTGATTCAGAGTCTCTTTCTCCAGGTTGGGTTTAGGACTGTTTTGTGCAGTCAGACGTAAGATGCACTAAGGGAAAAAAACAGAGGTTTGGATGCAGCCACAGGCTCCTGTTCTCCAAGCTGATGAAGGAGGCAGCAGAGAGAGAATTAAAAAGGACATTTCAAATGGGGCATCTCACTTTCAACGCTCTTACCTTCGCTATCACATCATTTAAATCTAGGAAACTCCTCAAAACAGCACAACCACCATATTTCACTGTGATGTCCTGGCGCTTCCCCTTCCCTTTCATCAACCCCCTGCCATCCCATTGGAAACACCCTCTCATCTGCTCAAAAAATGAAGCCTCTCCCAGAGCCACAAAACGCTCGAGCCGGAGCTAAAGGAAACCAGGCAGGTTTCACTGTGATTGCTCAGGGAAACCTCACCCGTGCGACCTCCACGTCCCACGGAAGAGATGGAATGGGGACTTGCGCAAGGTGCTACAGGGAAGGGATGGACGGAGCAGGGGGTTTGCCCTCCAGGTGACCAAGCCGGGATCTTGCGTGCCTGGGAATCATGTCTGTGGGGGAACAGATGGAGCTGGTGCTTCTGGGAGCTGTGACTGGCTGTCCGTCGGGTCATTTAGCAAAGGGTGAGCAGATAATTTCCTGTTGGACTGGTCTGTTGGAAGGCTCTTTCCCCTCCGGGGAGCTGGTGGCTACGCAGCCAAGCCTGAAGAGGCGCAGGAGCAGAGCGTGCTCCTGCTTTTATAGCGGGGCCGGTTCCCCTGTGCTGCCGTCATCCCCGGGGCGAGCAGCACCTTGAGGCATATGAGGCTCTCCCCTGCAGAGGGTAAAAAGTCAAAAGGGTATTAAGCTGTCAGATTGGGGCAATTTATGCGTATAAACAGAGCCCTGTTTTGCTGATTTACACCCTGATAGCACATGGCCCACAGGTAACGAACGCGGCACATCCCCACATCTGCCAGTGGAAGCAGTTTGGATTGACTGACCCATAAAACTGCAAGGCCTGGAGTTATCTGGCTTCACATCTACATATACACACGCAAACAGCCACAGCCAGCAAGTGCTCATGGAGTAACACGATATAAGCAATAAACGCTTTCCCCCAGCAAAAGTTAGGACTGAGATTAGATAAGGTGGCTAAAGCAAACTTTAACCACTGTGGTGGGAGCGCAGCCGGCCTGCCCTTTGCTTGGCTGAACAAGCCATGGCATAGAGAGCCCACGGCACCCCACAGTGTCCATTTGCCATCGGGTGCAGATGTCCCATTAGCTCAGCACATCATTCCCCATCCACGAAAGCAACTCCATCCCCATTGTTACAGGAGAACTGTGCCCCCCTCCAAAGCTCGGGGTCCAGTTAAGCCTTGCCTCAGGAAGAGCCCCAAGCCCTTTCTTCCTCTTTGTGAAGCTCCTGTTGGTTGCTGCTGGCCTCGGGTATAAAGAGGGACTGGCAGCTCCGGCGCCACTGCTCCCCTTCCAGGCGGTGCAATACAGCTCCCTTGACTCCATTGCACAACCAAACCCTGCTCCCTCCTGCCTTCCCAGGGAAAACCATGCCTTAGAAACCTCCACCACCCCCTCTTCGATGACACCAAGAAAGCAGGTTACCCTGACCACCGCCACCCAAGAGTGGGACTGATGGAGGCAATCCATGCCCCTCATCACTGTGCCACCGCTGGGATGTGAGCAGCCGCGACATTCCCGTTCTGCCCAGCAGACTTCAGTGTCAATTGCATGCTCTGGGCAAAAATAACAATTGGAAAAAATAATTGCATTTATCATGTTGGCGACTCGGGCAGCTACATAAGAATGTTACATAGCAAAACCGCAGAGTTCAGCCTGTTTCCACACAGGCAGCAGAACAATGACTGGCAGGACTCCCCTGACATCAGACGCTCATCTTCAACACAAGCAGTTCTTCCACCAGCATCTCCAACCCAACAACCTGGGATACCACAGCAGCCCAGCCCGCAGGTGACCATGAAGCTGATGGAGACACCCCTGGACAGAGGACAACTTCTACCAACAGCTAAACAAGCAGGAATATTGTGATGCACTTCTTCAGCTATCCTGTCAATAGAGGCTCAGAAAACTGTAGGATTAAACTTCCCAAATGACACCAGGATTCACAGGAAATTAAACTTGCCATGCTCCAGGCAACAGTGGTGGGGGACAGGTAAGGAAGGGGCAGAGGATGACTCTTCCAGTGTCACCACAGACCACACAGAGAAGTGAATTGTCACCTCCGACACCGACTTTCTGCCCTGCACAGCACTGCATATTATCTCAGCTTAGACTTCCCTTCTTTGCTGCTCCTGTGTAACCTGGCCACCATGCTTGCACACTGCTTTCTTGCATAATTCAGCTCAGTTAGAACATACTACTACCTTGCTTTGTGGATATGTAGAGGGATTTAAGATAATGCAATTTCCATCTCAAAGAGTCAAAGCAAGAAAACCAACTGAGAGCCCAAAGCTGTGAAAGGCTCCGACTCTTCTAACCTGACGGCTGCCGTGCAAATCCTGCCCACCCTTTTGGACTGCAATTACTGGGCAGCCACTCTGGAAGTTATATGTATATATACAAGCAGAAACCAGCTCACCAAAGCAGAGTCTGGCCAAGCACCAAGGAAAGCCAGCTTCCCAACTGGCTTCACGGTCACTTCATCTAACATGAGAGACAAGATGGGCTGGGAAGGGGAAGAGCAACGCTGCCTCTTTTGGATGCAGCGCCCAGCCAGATGGATCAGCCAAACCATGTATTTGTTCCCAAAAGCCTTGTAAGCAAATCTGAGTTAAAATAGGTCCCTCTTGGACAGAGAGTTCAATGTTCTGACCCTATGGTGTGTAAATTATGTCAGTTGTGGACTCCCTTGGACCTCATTGTATTGGCAAAAAATACCCAAATGAATCTGCCTGCGGCGTTCCTCTACTCACAAGATACAAACAGTTGGCAGTGACTGATCCACCACTTGTCAGTGCATTCTCCTAGTCTGATCCTGCAAAAGAAAATGCATTAGCCTCAGACCTTCATGCTGCAGAAAAGCCATCCCTGATCTTCCCAACAAAACTTGAACTCTTTTAGATTTTGTTTAACAAACAGCTTAAATGCATAGGAACACCGGTGAAATCACATTTAAATCAGTCCAAAACACTGATTTATGTTGTGAATATAGGTTATGGTGGACAACATCCACGTTCTCTAGGTCTTGTGGTCATACTATAAGCTCGCACAGCAAGATGCTCATTGCTGCCTCTCTGGAGATGCTGCTACCCCACAACCCACTGATGGATATAGTCTTTTTAAGCTGAACTGGACAAGATCCACTTGGCCAGGAAGGCTATGGGTAACATTAACTTCTCAGCTAGCACACTGTTTGCATAGTGAGCATCTATCTAAAGCCTTGGAGTTGCAACAATCCCCACCCACAACAGTTTCAAATTCATGTTGAGATGTTCAGCCAGGAAGCTGTATTACTTTGGTTTAAAAAACACTTGTTTTTCTCCACTTTTGTGTATAATACCTGGATAAGAAGTCTCTCAGAATTCCAGGGGTAGTTCTATCTCCCCTAAACCATTGGCACTTTTGATACTGACTTCAACACGAGCAGGATTTCAGCTTTTCCTTACATGCAGACCTCAATCACCGATCTGGCCATGGCACTGCAGCAATGCTGCTTTAACCCTACTGAGACACTGACATTCCATGAGCAGGTATGTCCTCAGTCAGTGAGCCTGGCTGAAGCTCCCTGAGGACACAACTGAGGAAGGAAACTCCTTGATGCCCGAAGAGAAGCCTTTCTCTCCATCCGAATGCCACCACACTCAGCTTCCAGTCGCTGCACAGTGATCTGACGGACAAAAAGCCACCTTAGAATTGACTTCACTCCCCATACCCACAAACTGGGACCAACTCTGCCATCAACTTTGCTCTGGCAGCTCAACATATGGGGTCCCTGAGGGCTTTGTCACCCTTCCAAACTTCCCTGGCTCTTCCCTGCACCTTTGCTCACCACGGCAGCACTGTCACCAGGAGAAAAGGTACTTCCTACCTCCAAGTGTCCTCCTGCTCAGTTACAGCTCAGCACTGGGACCACATACTGGGCTGACTTGGGAACAGCTTTCCTGAAACCTTCTTCCTGGAGTGTGCTGTCCTGTAACTGAGCTTTCATTCTTGCACTCACCTGCATCACCATGTTTGTGCTTTGCTAGGGCCTGGCTCCCCAAGCACTCTGTATTCCTCCCTATCAGTGACCTCTCCTCTTCATTATTGACCACTTTCTGGCTCCTCACACCATCAGCAGACCGCATCAGTGGCGATTTTACATTTTTCTTCCATGTCACTGATAAAGATATTAAAAGCAAGAATACTGGAGGGATTTCGTTACAAGCACAGCTGGCAGATGATTTACAGTTGCATTTGGAGACCTGTCAGGGAGCCAGGTTTTAATCCATTTAATGCACACCCTCTTGATTTTACATCGCTCTAGATCCTCAATCAAAATGTCATGTGGTACCCACTCGAACGTTGTGCAGAAATCTCGTACGCTACTATCACTTTTATCAAGAAGCTAAAGAGAGACATCACAGTCTGTTTCCCAGGAACTCATGCAGATTGGCATTAATTACAGTTTTCTTTCTTTAATTGCTCATGGACTCCCACGAACAAGGACTAACATGTGCCACCCAGCACACTGCTTACAGCATCCCTTTGCCTCAGCCTTGGCCATGTGTATTTTGGGAACAGTGATCCTGCAAAACCCAAAGCTGGCACCAGGCACAAGCATAGCTGGCTGCCATCTGAAGTGGGGACCAAGGATGCAATCATGGCCTTGCCTCTACCAGAGGGATGGAAGGGCAGGCGAGCTGCTCCTGTCTCGGACACTAAAGGATGCAAAGAGCGGCTCTTGCAGATGACTCAGCCATCGCCTGTCTTTGAGACAGTGCCGGGATCCACATTGAAATCACCTCCCCAAGTGAAAACTCAGACATGGCTCAGGAGAGTCTGTTTTTCAAGGGAGAACGGTGATACAAAACATTTGTGTCACTGCAAAGAGGCCAAAGCTGTTTACTCAGCATACAGATGAGACTGAAATATGCTTCTAGCAATAACATAGCGGATGTTATCTTGCTATCACAGCTATTTGGTTTTGTTCCTTGAAGGTTGGAAGTAATTCCTTAGCTCATGCTTGAGTTAAAGCATTGGTTCTTCCAATTCTCCAAATGAAGCCGCACAGAGAGCAGTCCCACAGCCCCCTTCCCCAATGCTGAAATGTCTATAACCCTGGGTTGAACCTCCAAATCATGGTCTAGGTGTCCCAAATGGGAATAATTCTTCACTGAGGAACTGCAGAAGGAAGCAGGGATTTCACTGCAAACACCCCAAACGTGTTGTCTTGCATTTTAAGGCAGTTTGTCAAAGATTTGGAGCAAAACCAAACGGATTTGTGTACCTCAGGACTATTTTTGAGGGAAGCGTTGGTTATGGTTTTAATGATAAAACCCAAGGAAAACTCTAGAGAAAAATGGTTCATGCTTTCTGGGAGAAGGACAGAGAATGAAGGTTGAGGTCCTTCCAACGCAATCACTCGGGTAGGTCAAGACGAAGGCACCAGTATTTTGGCTGAGGGATTCGTGCAGTTGCCAACCCTGAGCAGTTCCTGCTGGAACTCACCTGCAGCCTGCTCCATTTAGTTAAGAGCAGAGATGAAAATCTCATTGCTACCGCAAAAACTAATTCCATAAGAAGAGGTGCTGGGATGGAATAGAAACGTCCCATCTAAGTACCTAGAAAGTCCTTCTGAAGCACCAGCAGCACAGGAGGCTGCGGGACACAAACCTGCATCACTTGTCCAACATGGAAGCAAATGACTGCGCCGGACAGCCCCTGCTAGTGCTGATCACATACAGGATCTTTGCTCTGTCCCAGGGAACAGCAGAGTAGACAGTGGTTTTCAGCTGTAAGCGGCTCCTTGGCCCTCAAGTTTTCATCTTCCCTCTGCTTCAGGCGAAATCTTGGCAGGATGTGCTGGAAAAACACAAAGGATATTGTGATCTCGGGGTTAATGTCTGCGCTGCTGAAAACTTAGCGGAGCCTTTGACTCTTCTCATTAGCGAGCCAGAGAGCTGCTTTGGCAAGAGATGTCACCTATGCACTTGTAACAATCCCCAGCATCAGTAAATCGCTCAAACCTCCCCCTGCCGCAGCCCAAGTGCCTGCAAGGGCGCTAATCCCCGGCCAACATTCACTTGTCTAAAGTATTTTTAAGAGATGATGCAGCTAATACTCCCTGCTCCAGAGAATCCTCATTGTTTTCCTTGCAAATTGCTCCTCCAAAAGGATAAAAGCGACAGCTTCTCGCTTTCCACTCCAAAATAACCCTTGGCTGGAGCAGCAGCCTGCAAACTTCCCCAGGAAAAGTGAGATGCAGCTGGTGAGCTGCAGCTTGGTCCAGGGGCTGTGTCTGCCTAATCATGCTCAGCTCTTTATGTGCCTTGTGTCGATGCCTGTATCCCTCCGTGTGGATGAAGCGGTCCCTCAGCATCCCTGTGGATGAGGAGGTCCCGGTGGTGCAGGGGAGCAGGGGCAAGGCCACGCAGGAGTCAGCGGCATTGAAGGGCTCTGTGCTGGCAGAACAATGGGTTTGCTCCAGGCACAGCTACTGACTTTTAACAGCTCTTTGCCAGTAACCCCATACGGGATTGCATCATGGAAAATCCTAGTGGAAAGGCAGGAACAAAGGAAAGATGTCAGGCTGCTTTTAAAAGGGACTTGTTCTGGGGGCAGAGGAAGCCCTTTGGTGGCTGGGGTGGCAGGCTCAGCCAGAAGAACCTGGGCTCCCTTAAAGACTGGAGGCAAATCTGGAGACATACACCAGACAGGAGAGCAGAGAAAAGGGCAATGCTCAGGAGGCGGCAGCTTCGCCTCACTCTGCAGCGTCTCTGCATTGTCTGGGGATGAAGTGTGTGTGGAAAACATTCCTATGCAGGCACTGTGTCCATTTACTGAATTGGCCCCATGGTCCCCCAAGAGTCCACAGTGCCCATCAGGACAGAGGATGCAACAATGCCCATAAGCTACAGAGCTCTCATTGCTGATCCAGCATCCTCAGAAAGGGAGCCAGGCAAGGAATGTGACCCTGAGAGCCAGGGCTGGGGACACTGCCTGGGCTCTGTCCAGGCTTGGCGAGCCGACCCCTCAGTTCAAAGGGTCTGAAGTGTTGTCAGCTTTGGCACAGGAGTGAGAAACCATATTTCAAGAGGAGCTTTTCCCTATTTGCACATGAGCATCTCTGCCTTCCCCTCCCACTCCAGTCCTTGGCCAAACTGCCTGGATTTGGGGCAGAAAATCCCTCCGAAACTCCAATGCTCCCACGCTTGGGAGCACGCAGGGCCAGATGGAGCACCGTCATTCCCACAGTGCCCGGCCAGCTCCCACTGACACTGCTCTGTGCCACCTTCCTCTCAATGATAGCAGCACTGCGGCCGGATGAGAAGTAATACATCATGGCTCACTTGTGCGAGAGCAGCAGAACAGCCTGGACACCTCAACCACCTCATCCCACTCATCCCCAGAGATGACAGCTCCAGCACAGCAGCTCACCCTGCTCCTGCCTGCAGCACATACCCTGCTCGGAACACTGCTGCCATCACTGCATGAGGGGACCAGGAGCACCGCTGCTTCCACCACACTGGGGCATCCTGTGGGATTGTGCTCGCTCGGGTTTGCTCCTGGGGGTTGCAAGGACAAAAATCCCCAAATAAACCCTTTTTTTTCCTAATGCCCTGAGAAGTTTTGACAAGAAATTGGAGTGAACCTGACGTCAGCTGGGAAGAGAGACCCTGTGCTCATCAGCTGCATTTAAGGCTTGCAACATGTCTCCGAAACTTCCCCCCTGCAAGTATCAGTTTCACTATATGGCTCAGATTTGGCCTGCCTTCATTCACACGCTTTTATGCCTGGCTTTACCAATAATATCCTAACAAAGGCATTTACTGTCAGGAACATTTATGAAAACGGCAAATAATAGAGACCTCATAAACACAGCAATTCAGACCAGAATCTGGTTCTGAAAGTCACGTACTAGTATTGAAGAGCAGAAACAATGCCGTGTGAACATTCACCCAAGCCAAAGTCACCAGCACAGCTGAGATTTCAACCATTCAGTAGCAACAGGTTCATTATCAAGATATATTGCCTGAATTATTCCTAGATGTTATTCAGAGAATTATTTCAAATAATTAATATATGGAAGAAAATTACTGGCTCTCAAGAGAAGAATTGAACTTGTCACATTAGAGCTGAATAAATGCCCTGCGACTATTCACTGCCCTGCTTTTGGATACGTTAATTGCACCAGATCCAATCTTTAACCCCATTGGGGCTAAAGAAAATGCTTTCCCGTGGCTCTGCTTGCTGTGGCTTGGGACTCAATCCCCAGGGAGGGACACCATCCCTTTCTCAGTAGGGGGACCATGGCCTTATCTCATGGGCTCTCCATTGTATTTCAGGAAGGAGACTCCAAGTTTCACCTTTCACTTACCCCTGGGTAATTCCTGTGGTCGGTGGAGCCGTGGTTACACCTCTGTGCACAGAAGGATTGCACCAGGTTTAATCTTGTCCCTGCTTCATTGTTCCAGCATCTCAGAGTTGGTGCCGGAAACGCAGTGAGTGGAGGGAGGTGCTGGCAGCAGCAGGCAGGACCCGGCAGGCACAGCCGGGGCTCAGCCCTCCCAAAACCAGGGCAGGCTGGAGCCGGGTATCCACATGCCGGGGGACACGAGAGCCTTGGTGCTGTTTGTGCTGGTTCAGGAAGAGAAAAGTGATCACTGGTGATATGTCCAAACACAGAAAACACAGCAGAAATCACACCAAGAACTTGCATTTCCCAGTTTTGTACCTTCACAGACAAAGGTGGACCCCACAGGACCCCAGAAGAGCCAAACCCTCTCCTTCTTCTGCCCTATAACAGGGCTGGAAAGGGCAGGCATGAGGCTGCAGGGTGGGAACGAGCACCACAGATCCACAGTAGCCCCATGGTTTGATAACACCTTCATCAAGAGGGTTTGTTGGTTGGTTGGTTTCTATTCCTACAGCTCCCTGCGCCCAAAACACAACACAGCCCTATCAATCTGCACTTGCATCAGAGGTGACTTGTGCCCCACAGCTCCCATCCTGCACCAATGTATCTCCATTACCTGTATGCTCAGCCTTGCCCCTGGGATCCCTCCAGCACACATGATGAAGCTCAAGAACTCCGGGTGCAGGACCAGGCTTTGGGTGGAGAAGAATTAAATACATGGAGACACACAAGTGGAATAACTAAGGGAAGAGGCATGTTTACATGGAAGTTGCTAAATAGGTGACTTGTTATCTGTGTTGTGGCCGGGATGCTCATTGTTCCTCATCCTATTATTTCCAAGGGCTTGACTCTTCCTCATGCAAACCCAGCACAGGCTTAACTGAGGACAGAACAGCGAAAGGTCTGGGGAAAGAGCCCGCAAAGCAGCACCTGGGGAGGGATTTGGGTGAGGAAGGGGCTCAGGTATCCAACGGGATCTTTGGCAGGACCTTGGCCGTGCTGCCCCAGAACAAGCAGAGCCCCAGGAGCCACAACTTCTCTGCCCCAACAGTCGGCACAGAGGGTGACACCAAGAGCAGGGAGGATCTGAAAGAGGCTCTTTGCTGCACTCCCCCCCCCCCCGTTTTTATTTGCCTGAGTGACAGAGGATTTAAATGCAAAGTGGATCTAATGCACACCCCGAAGTCGGCTGGCAGTATGCAAATGACCTGTCAGATTAAAATCTGAATGAAAGAGATAACAAGCTTATCTTCATAACAAAAGACTCTTAGGGGCAAACTATTTGACGCGGTGTTGATGTTTGTTTTAACCCGGGGACTTCGGACAGTGCCATACTTCGGGGGGCTGCGCTCCCCTCCGTGTGTGTGCGGGCTGGTGTTTGCACTGGCAACAAAGGGCAAGCACTGGGATAAGAAGAAGAGCAGGGAAAGGGGAGCCAAGGGAGGGCTCTAACAGTTGATGTCAAAGTCTTCCTTTTGGGGGGGGGCGTTGCAGAGTCATTGCCAAGCAAACCAGCAATGGGTCAGCTCACGCTTGCGACCGGCACTACAGCTGCAGTGAGAATAAGCAAACACAGCAGCAGGGGAAAGAATTAAAGCAGGGGGCTGGAGGCGAGGCGGAGGGCTCATTCTTCCGGCACGTGCAGAGATGGATCAGCTGTATTTACTCTGTGAAAAGGGGAAAGAAAAGGAGGCAAAAGAGCAAAGCAAGTTTCATCGCACCGGGGAAAACAAAGATCTTCAATAACCTCCCCATCACTCCCCCCCCATCCCAGGAAAAAGGGGGGAAAAAACCGAAGCTGCAGGTGTTGGTGCGGGGTCTGTATAGAAGCCACGCAGGGAATTAGCAACTGAGGCAAGTTGCCTTTGGAAAAAGAATCTGCCCTGAATAGATTTGCATTTCTTCATTTAGGGATCACCAAGCACACAAGAGCCAAGTGCTCTCCTCTTACAGCACTGGGGGCATCAAAGGGTTCGGGGGGGAACTGCTGGGGCTGGGCTCCCTCTGTGCTGGAGCTGAGCAGACCCCCAGCCCCAGGTCCCTTTGGCCACCCCGCTTTATCCTCCTGGTACAATGGAGAGCGTGCAAGCGTTGAACGCCACGTTCCTCGCCCAGAGAAACCGCCACCAAATCCTCCCCTTTCAGGTCCTTCCCAATCCTCTAACCCCCCTCGGTTAATGCCCTGCTGCCCTCTTCTCTCCCTGCTGGGAAGTGAAAGCCCATTGAGAGCGAAAAAGCCTTGTCCCAAAGCCCTGCGCTCAGTCCTCAAGCCACCAAGCACAGTTACAAGCTCTCCCGCAGGCTGTGATTCCCTCCAATGCCAACCCCTTGCTGCAGGAGACAGCAGGAACATGCCCATGCCTCAAGGAGAGCAGCAGGAGCACAGTCCCAGCCCTGAAACCCTTGGCAAGGGCTGGCTTCGTGCCCTTGCACACAGGCTCAAAACTCTCATTCCCCTGACGAGTACTTGCCTGGTCTGCTTGGCTTAGAACAGCCATGATGGGAGCCTGTACCTGCACCAGCAAACCACGACAGTGCCATCCAACCACGACAGTGCCATCAAACCACGACAGTGCCATCAAACCACGACAGTGCCATCCAACCACGGCAGCGCCATCCAACCACGACAGCGCCATCAA
>JASSUY010030685.1:0-63518 GCA_032466535.1 Forpus xanthops | reverse complement strand
AACCACGACAGTGCCATCAAACCACGACAGTGCCATCCAACCACGGCAGCGCCATCCAACCACGACAGCGCCATCAAACCACGACAGTGCCATCAAACCACGACAGTGCCGTCAAACCACGACAGTGCCGTCAAACCACGACAGTGCCATCAAACCACAACAGTGCCGTCAAAGCACGGCAGTGCCATACAACCACGGCAGCGCCATCCAACCACGACAGTGCCATCCAACCACGGCAGTGCCATCAAACCACAACAGTGCCGTCAAAGCACGGCAGTGCCATCAAACCATGACAGTGCCATCAAACCACGACAGTGCCATCAAAGCACGGCAGCGCCATCAAACCACGACAGCGCCATCAAACCACGACAGTGCCATCAAACCACAACAGTGCCGTCAAAGCACGGCAGTGCCATACAACCACGGCAGCGCCATCCAACCACGACAGTGCCATCCAACCACGGCAGTGCCATCAAACCACAACAGTGCCGTCAAAGCACGGCAGTGCCATCAAACCATGACAGTGCCATCAAACCACGACAGTGCCATCAAAGCACGGCAGCGCCATCAAACCACGACAGCGCCATCAAACCACGACAGTGCCATCAAACCACAACAGTGCCATCAAACCACAACAGTGCCATCCAACCACGGCAGCGCCATCCAACCACGGCAGCGCCATCCAACCACGACAGCGCCATCCAACCACGGCAGCGCCATCCAACCACGACAGTGCCATCAAACCACGACAGTGCCATCAAACCACGACAGTGCCATCAAACCACAACAGCGCCATCAAACCACGGCAGTGCCATCAAACCATGACAGTGCCATCAAACCACAGCAGTGCCATCAAATCACGGCAGTACCATCAAACTATGGCAGTGCCATCAAACCACAGCAGTGCCATCAAACCATGGCAGCACTGTCCGCTCCTTGGAGGAGCAACAAATCCCAGCTGCATCTCACACCCAAACCATTTCTGGATGCTTTTCCTAAGGTTCACATGAAAATCTGTCAAAACTGTTTCAGTATTTTAGAGAGTTGTTTCCAAAATATGTTCCAAGCCTCATGCACACACTTCAAATACATAAGAACACTTCCCCCTCATTTATGGTACCTTGCTCATTCAAGAAAACAGAAAGCAGCAATGGTTGGATGGTGCACGGAACATCCTCAACTTCACTGGGTAAGTACAAACCCTCTCACCTAAAACAGCAGGGAGACTTAGTTAAGTTCTCTTACTAAAGTGCTGGAGCCAGAAGAGAGGTTCCCCAAAACCCCAGCCACCTTGCAGCACCTTGAAGGAGCATCTGTTCTTCAAGCCCAAATGATTAATGGTCTAAAAGGTTTGGTGGCACCCAGTGAGTTGGACTGTCACCTCCCAAACACCATGTGCTGACCTGGGCAACCCGGTCCTAAAGTCACAGAGGGGGTCTCAGCACAGCACATGCTCAGGAGTACAGTGGAAAGGAGAGCAGATCCTACAACCTCAGGCAGGTTGTAGGATCTGCTTACCATAAAAGCACACAGTGATATCAAATGCATTGCTCTATCTGCTGTGTGATGCTCCAAGGAAGCAGAGAACAACCATGTACCATTTGCAATGAAGCAGGAGGAGTCTCAGAGCAGAAAGGTTCTGAGATGCATCCCAGGTCAACTGTACCTGACAGCAAGTAAATAACTCCCTGGATAATCAAAGAATGGGATGGGATTCCAGGACTGGAACCTCTGGAAGCACAGGGGAGGGCTGGGTAAGGGATAATTTAGGTTGGATGCTGGCAGGAGCATAGTTAAGGTGTTGGCATGCTCTGCAACAGGAGACATGGTGCCTTTGCTGCTTGGCTGGGGAAAAAGACCTGATGCCAATGTATGTGCTCAAGACCTATTCCCACTTATGCACATTATGCAAATGCAACTTACCATGAAGTGCTGGCCTGGGGCTGGGGAGCAGTGCACAGGAACAGCCTCTGCACAGGCTACCCTCCATCACACACTCTGCTCAGCTCCCCATGCTCAGTCCTGCACCATAGAAATGCATCTGCTCCAAAGCACACTGTGGCAGACAGGCTGGAAAGGAAACCCCAAAGGCAGATGTCTTGGATGAGCTTGCAGAGCATGAACCCACAGGGCTGGGAGAGCTCTCCAGAGCAGGTCACTGTGCCCCATGAACAGCCATTCAATTCTGGAAGGGAAAGCAGAAAGTAATGTCAAAACAATGAAGGAGAGATTTGGGCACTGTAAGACTTGGCTGTCAGGTCCTTTCCATTCCCAGTCAACAGCTCTTGCTGAGCTTAAGAGGGACTCCAGCAGGTAAACCTGTAGATGGAAGAGAACAGCTTGAGTGAAGTGAGAAGTATGGAATCACGGAGCTGTTTAGGTTGGAAAAGACCATGGGGCTCAGATGTTGACAGAGCACTAGGCAAGCCCACCACTAACTCTCTGGTTAAGTGCCACATCTACATGTCTTAAAACACCCCCAGGGATGGGGACTCCACCACTGCCCTGGGCAGCCGGGTCCAGTGCTTGACAACCCTTTTGGTGATGAAATTGTTTCTAGTATCCACTCCAACCCTCCCCTGGTGCAGCCCGAGGCCGTTTCCTCTGATCACTTGTTGCTTGGGAAAGCACTGACCCCCACCTCACTACAGCCTTCCTTCATATAAACCAGAGCCTTTAGAAAATCGGCTTTGCAAAGAGGGAAATCCCTTCCAAGCCACCAGTCCTTTTGGCAAGGCTGTTATTGTGCTCCGGTGTCCTAGGGCCTCTCTGGATTTGGATCCAGATCCCACTTCAAGACTTAGTTTCACCTATAGCACTCAGCCACATGAACACAGAAGGCAGCAGCCTGCAGTAACAGATCCTGAACCTCAGGAACCAGTGGGTATGTTCACAGTAGTGATGAAATAGAAGGACAGATCAAATAGCTTGGGAGGAGTAATCGGTGCAACAACTCTCACCAACTTTTATGGCTACAGAGCATCTATGGGTGAACTGTGGCTCCTTCACGTTCATTCAAGGCTATGTCCTACTCTCACTTGTACTGTGGCAGTCACTGTACTGCTCAGCTGTGATCAGGGGCCACATGGGCATATGAGATGGATCTTAGCTAGATAAGTAGAACTCCCTCTCAGTTCTGGGGAAGGGGTACATGCTCACCCATGTCAAATCAACAATGTGCTGGCATGGATAGACTGTCTACACAGGAGCCAGACAAGGGAAGAATGCAGCCAAAGGGGCTGGGGTAGAAATCACATTTCCAGTCCCTACAACAGTTGCTGCAGTGTTTCCCCTGCTCCAGGAAACAGTTCTGCTGGGCTTCCATAGCTGGCTTGAGAGCACAAGCCCATAGACCTGCCAGCTCCTGTGTCGTCAACGTGAAGCTCATCATACACAAGGTTTTTCCTGCAGCTTCAGTTTTAGCTCCCAGAGGCAACCAAAGAGATGGAACTGAGAGGTTCCAGCCCAAACTGTCACCTGAGTGCCCAACGTCAGCAGGTTGGTCTCTACATGCTCCTCCCAGAGGAGCACAGACAAGTTAGGAAGAAGAGCTTCACCATTCAAGTACTGCAGAGCGGTGTTTTGAGGTGAGCAGCACAAATAACCTCACATTCCTCAGCTAAAAGAAGAGCATCCAGCCTTCATAGCTGGAAATGCAGCTTCTGAGTGCCCTTATGGCAAACACAGAAAGCAGGAAAACCCTCCAACAATTCAATCAACCTTTCAAAACCCTTCTTGCTTGCTAGCCAAGGTCATCATTTTGGCTGATGTGTTGGATTGCAACCTCTCAATCTTGGACACCACCGCAGCAAGGAAATAACACATTTTTAGTGACTCAGCCTGAGGATTTGTGGGAAGTGTGGTCATTGCAGTCTCTTCTGAACAGAAGCCTTGGACTATTCACTGACAAGATTGAACCTGGGACAAAGAAAGAAGTAGGAATGAAGAAAGAATTCAGGTCCAGGTTGTAGATGATATTTCCCACAGTATGAATAACAAGTGTTTAACCAGCATTAACCAGTCTGGTTAGTCACAGGTCCATTGGAGCTTGCCCTCACTAGAGAAGAGCACCCCAGCAGATGAGGCCTGCAGGGTTTAGGGCTCATTCTCACTATATGGGGCTCCTCCAGGCCAAGGCATTGCCCAGCAGATCCAAACTCATCCCGTTGTCTGTTGACTCTGTATCCAAAATTACCCTTCAACTAGGATCTCCTTGGGAAAAGGTAATCCTGACACTACTAAAATTAACACTAAAACTCCATCTAAATTAAGGAGGTTCAGTATCTTGTACCATCACGCCTGTTAAATACCTTTGGAGTGCCTTACCCAACTTTGGTGCTATATAAACAGTAATAAACCATGAACACAGCATTTCTGCCCTTCTTTACATCGTTTGCTCGTTAGTGGTTTTGGTTTCAAGGAACAGCAGTGAACAAAAGTCTGCTCTCTAATTGAGCCTATGGGGCACAAAAGGCAGAACCTCCCTTGTGCCTGTATTCACTTTTGCTCTTCTCCTGGCAATAAATCAGCAGCAGGATGCTCGGCTGCGTGACTCAACACAGCTCAGGCCAGCTCACACAGTGACATGCTGCTTGGCTGCAGCGAGGGCCTGGCCACAGCTACGTAAGCAGGAGACTGTGTTCACTCCAGAAAGGTAAGATAGGATCTGGAGATGACATTACCAAACCAAGGGTGGGAGGGCAAAGCCAAAGAGCTGAGATGAGGCAGAGAGCCTGTGACAAGCTGGAATTCATATATATGTGTGTATTTAAAGTAAGAGACCCCATTGATGGGAAATATCCTTCTGGACACCAGTTTAAGTGTTTAAGATCCGAGACTTCTTCTTGCAGGACCCCCATGAAAAGCCCTTGAAGTCTGGGCTGTGCTCATCCAAAGGGGATTCTAAGCTGAGCTGCTTCCAGCCATTTTTTCTTCCCTGAGAAACAGAGCCGGGAGCCTCCTGCTCCACCAGAGCCCAAGCTTCCAACCCCCAGCTCAAGAGGCACAGGCTCCTTCCAGCCCTCAGCTTCCTGGGCCAAGAGTGCAAAGTGCTGCTGATGCGTGCGAGCAAGCTCCATCAAGTGAAGATCCCTTGGGCTGACCTCCTGTGCACCGGGAACATCTCCGGCCATGGCATGGGAGCCCCAGGCTCTCTGCCCAAGTCCTCCACTACTTTACCACCTCCCTTCACCCCCAAAGCCCCGGGACCTCCCCGTGCCTCAGTTTCCCTGGTGGGAAAGCTGATACAAAAGAAACTCCCAGGTTTTTGCCTCAAGTTACGGTGATTTCTTCCTTTTACAATGGCAGTGAGTGGACACAGCTGGGATTAAATCACACAGTACAAATATACAGGAAAAGGCAGCCCTGCTCCAGACGTGGTGCTGCACACAGACTGCAGTCAGCCTGAACTGGGGCTGCTCATACGCTTTATCAAAGCATCAGCACTTGGTAAACAATACAGCGATGCCCTGCTTCATAGGGTTGGTTGAAACCCTCAGTCATTTCAGATCTTGGGCTGGGAACGTCAGCCTTTCCCATGCGAGGCAGTTTATACTGTTAAATCAGGGCACAATGGGAAGAAGCTCACAAGTATTTTACCTGTAGCTTCCAACCGCTGGTACCATTTACAGGCAATACATATTTTCCTCTCTGGTTACACAAGGATAGCGGTCAGAAGAAGGCTGGTGGCATGTAGGAATAGCTGATATACAGAGCCAGAGATAAAGAGCTTTATGAAATAAAAAGACAATACAGAAAATCCCCTTGCATTCCTGAATCATCAGGAACTGACTTACACTCCTGGCCGTTTAACTATGAAATAAATAAAGACGCTGGTGTTCATTCTGCGCGTGTGTCTAATCCCACGTTCTCAATACAAATGCATTTAACCTTGTCCCTTTAAAAGGGCTCTGGACAATCAGAATCATCTTTACAGAAGACTGCGCTTGCTTTTAAATTAGCTTTTTAAAAAGCAGCCGTTCTCTCTTCCCCGTTTTCCAATTCCCATTCACACTTGGCACAGATAAACACAGGCAGGCCAGGGCTAGGAGCCCTCCGAATGCTTAAATGGAAACCATGCTTCAGCACAGCAGTGCTTCCCCCCACACAAGCACACACTTTGCTGCCTGCCTAAGACCAGAGGTCTCTTAAGTGTGTCCGCAGCCCCTCAAATCACAGGAGTTCCAACAAAGCAGCTTGCAAACCAGCTGCACCAGTGTGGGACCCCGAGCAGCTCACCTGGGAGAGGGTTTCACACTCCAATAACATCATGGGAAACACCTTATCTCCTCATAGACATTCCAATCTATCAGGCGCAGGCCAATCTATTTAACCTGATTTTTGCCTATCCTGGCTCTACATCCAAGTGTCAAGTCCAGCTCCCAGCCCCACAAGGAGTCATTCATGACACTGACCCCTGTGTTAAGCACAGACTTGGGAACCGGTGCAGGTTTGACCCATGGCATTTGTTAATAACCTTGTATTGATCATCTTTGTCCCTTCTCTGGTGCCTCCCATCTGTGGATCCAGAAGCACTTCACACGCTGCGGTGAACCAAAGTGATGGTGTGGGTTAAGAAGGGTATCTCCATCTCACAGCTGGGAATAGAGGACCACAAAGGGCTGTGGAGTCAACACTCAGGAGACGTGGGCTCCTGGCAGAACATGTTCCCACAGCCGCAGGTAACTCTTGCCAATGCACAAAACCTGCTCCCACTGTCACCCTGAACACATAGGAAACGTCCTCCCACCATGGGGCTGCGGTGTGGGGAAGCAGCCGCAGTGGTGCTGTGCTGCCTGGCTGGAAATGGTACAGAGAAATGACCTTGTTCATAGCCAAGGATGCACTGGGTGGGAGAATCACAACAGAGAAACTGTGCAGGAAACGTTTCCGTGCTGCAGATGCTGGAACTGAACCACCCGTATGAACCCAGGGCTGTGTAACGGCATGCTCAAATGGTCAGACTGCTGCTCTGCCTGCGAGCTCGGGTTAAAGTCCCAGCAGAGATGGGGTCCAGCTGGAGCACAGGGGTTTGGGTTACTTACGGGGCTGCTCAGCTCAGGCAGGCACCGCCGTGCTGCCCTCTGTGACACCAGCACATCCCATGAGACTCCAATGGGGAAGGATGCAGCATTGGTGAGCACCATGGAGCCAGAACATGGGTGTCCAGGGCCTCTCCTGGGGTCAGCCTCCAAAGCCTCCAAGCCAGTGCATTCAAGCTGCAGCCTTAGACAGATTCAGACAGAAGGAAATGTTATCTCCAAGTGTGTGATCCCGATCTTCCACAGTGAGATCCTGCCCTCACCCCTTTTAGTCCTTCCTAACACTGGAAAATAAGAGCTATGCATTTGACCTATTCCATCCTCACGTACAACAGCAAGGCAAGATCCACAGAGTGAGGTATTCCCTTTTATTAGACCAGCTGGAAGCACTAGAGAGGAAAAACCAGACACATTATTAATACCCAAACTCCTCTTCAAACAGCGTGTGTAAGAACATTCCACGCTGTGGTCTGCAACTGAGTTTTCTGCTGATTTAATGATATCTTAAAGAGGTTTCCTACCACCTAAATTGAGCATTCACAGATTGGTACAGTTTATGGCTCAGTCTGTAAGTCAGCCACAGGAAAAGCGCAGAAAGAGCCCTCAGTGGTCCCACATTGCACAAAACCCTACTGGGAGTGCAAAGGGGATAACCAACAAACTTCTCACACGGCAGAAATGGCTTGTCAAATAAAAACGCTTTTCAAACAGAAGACTTTCAGTTCTACACCACTGCATCTTCAACCCCAGAAAACGGAATTTGGAGCAATTTTTCAGTACCAATCTGGTGTTGTTTTCATCAATAACTGTTCTTCAGTACCAAACGCTGCCTGGCTTTGCCTTCTGAAGCACTGGAAAAATAAACATCTCTTTAAACTTCGAGGGCAAACTCAGTATCTTCCCCCTCCTCCCGCGCTGCAGTCTCCAGTACAGCGTGGTTTTAAAACAGGGAGTGAAAGAAAGCATCAGCATAGCTCAGTGCTGTGCCTTCCCAGCTCACCTCGGCAGGCTCCAAGCGCAGCTCAGGCAAGCCCGGCTTGCAAGGAACTGGCAGAAGAGGTGTAACCCCATCAAGACAGGCTGGATAGTGCATCAGTAAGACTGGTCCAAGCGTTTAGGCTGAAACCTGTATTACAAATTACAGCAGAGAGGAAAAAGCTCCCCACAGCCCCCATATATATGACAAAGGGCAGAGGATCCGGCAGGGAAGATGAGGCAGAGCACGGAGCTCCACAGATCTCCTGCAGTTTGCTCCACCAGCTCAGCGCTGCTTTAAGGTGGAATCACACAGGTTTTTTCCACCGAGAGGTGCTTTGAATACAGTGGGGTTTGCAGACACCCACGTGGTGGAAAATGGGTTTGGCTGTCTGTTGTAAGGGTTGTTATGGCCAAACCCAGCTGATGGGGTAGGATCGAGGGACAGGGGTTTGGAGAGATGCACATCACAGCTGGCCGCACTGCCGGCTCGCCGGATCCCGGTCAATGCACACAGGATCTCTGCATCTCCCTTTCTGCCGCAGTCCAACGAGGCTGCTTCTTAACAGCGTTAAGGAGCTGAATTCATAACCATGTGAAAGTTACTCCAAGATCTCTGCGGGACGGCACACAGCGTGCCAAAGCAGCACACCTTGGAGTGCAGCAAGCGTCAGCCCTATAACTGCAGGTTATTATGTTTAAGGGAACTGAACTCCAGGATCCTGACCTGGTGAAGCCAGGAGGGTGTAAGAGTCCCTCCACTGTGTAAATACCATTCCCAGCTCCATTAGCGAGGGGTCCCTGTGGTGGGAAAAAGCTGACACACACACCAATACCATTCAACAATTGGCTATCGGGGCTTTTTGTCCCTACCAGAGGTTCTCTGCGGGATGCTAGGGGTATTTGCCTTTAATGCAACTTTATTTTAAGGCTCCCGTTTCTCCTTACCTCCCTTCAGTACTTTGTATTTTGGCGGGGGGAACGTAGCAAACAGCACAACTGATCACAAACTCCGCTGTGTCTATTGCTTCCCAGCCTGCCCAGCCATAATGGGAGCAGTGGTCACTTTCTGAAGAACTGGATAGACCCGACTCAGGGAGCAGGAATCAGAGCCATGCAGATAAGGCTGTCATCAGAGATAACAGCAGTCAACAACCCTCAGCGTCATTATCTCAGCAAAGGGAAAAAGCAGGCAGCTCCCCTTAATATACAAAGCGCAGCGGTTATATATGTCTCCTTTACAATGATAGATGGTAAAGGATAAAGGGGGAAATCTAACAGAAAGCCTTCAAAGCCAGCCTGCCTCACATCCAAACTGGCAATGTGTCCCATAGAGGCAGTGAGCAGCCCCCCCATCCCGCACCCACCGGGACCGCAGTGCCTCGGCAAAGCTGCTTCCCCTGTGGCTCTGAGAGAGGGCTTTTATTTCCCCCTCTGCCTTGGTTAGCGGAATTCCTTAAGATGGAATAACGAAGCGGTGGCTGTCAAATGCTCCGAACTGGAAGGCAAACAAATTGGCTGGATCAGGCCTTTGTAACTTGAAAAATAAACAGAATAAACGTGCTTTTATTTGCCACGGTTTGGTTGCCCTCTGAAATCATCCCACTGCTAAGCTCCTTTTACCTTATAATCAAACTCCAGGAGCAGAACACACTCCAGCGTGTCATCCACGGGATGTAAGAGGCTGCATCCTCCTCGCCGTGCACACACACATACACTCAATGCTCCTTGCCCCAGCCTGCTGCCTCCAAAGAGCACCAAACCAGCAGCCCCAACGCCACGATGGGATGCAATTCCCCCTTCCCAACACACAGGCCACTTTGCGAAGCCCCAGACGAGCCGATCCCCACTGGAACACCTTCATCAAAGCCCCAGAGGAAGCAAGGCAAATAAGTAAAAACACAGGGAAAAGTGGCAAAACCCTAAATAAAACGTCTGCGTCTGATTTCTTTATGTGCGTTTCTGAAGTGAGAAGAAGCGCCCAGAAAGGCATTTAATTAAATCAAAGGGTAAAGGAAGGGGTTGCCATGCAGCTTGCTATTATGTTACAGTTCACTAAAATGAAAACTTATTTTTAAACCTCTGGTATTAATTTGAGATTATTCAGATACTTAATTAAAAGTGCAGCATGTGTTAAATATTATTTCAACAAAGATTATCATCAAAACCCTATGTAATAAGATCCTTCAATGCTTAGAGCGATATTTTATGCAAATTGTCTATGCCACCAAATGAAGGTCTCTTCAATCTTTTTCCCCCTTCTCTTCTTCATTTGCTGCAGCAAAACGTTCCAGGCAGGAAGAAAAGTTAGTGGAATAGTGAGGGTATTGCAGATAATGCAGCAAATAGCACGGTGGTGGTCACATTTCTGTGCTCAGCTCCCTGCCTGGTACCACTCGGTAATAAAGGACTAGATCAAACAGGCTCCCATCAGAGCTGAAGGGCTGAAATGTGCTCCAACTGAGGTTACAGACAGTGTAAGCCAGAGTGCATTTGCCCTGGCAAAACCCCGCCAGGGTAAGAGAGGCAGGAATTTGTGCATCAGGAATGAACCAAGGGCTTAGACCTGGATCACAGAAGATAACGAGGTTTCCAGGGCAAGGAATATGTTTTCCTGTGTGAGGTTTCTGCTGTGGCCTCTGCTCCTGGTGACTGGAGTCAGTAAAGTTGATGGCAACTAATCCTGCAAGATTAAGGGTCGGCGCTAAGTTTTCGGTGTCGCTTACACAGTTAGATTATTATTATTTCTTTAGGAAAGAGAAAGAAAAAACATTCCTTGCTCTGAATGGCACTCTTTTGCCCGAAACCAAGCAAATAAAAAGCCCAGAAAAATCAGATATTTGCAAAGAGTCCCCTTTTGCACAAAGGCTTCGTTAGCGCTGCCACAAGCAGGCTTCACTTATTGATCGCTGCTGCACTCACTCTCTAATGAACACCGGTTCCCAGCAAAGGCTTCATTGTTTAAAGCGAACGCAACAGTCGAGGACACGCACAGCCCTTTTTAACCTATAAAACATTGAAACTTCACAGTACACAACAACCTCAGAAAGAATCGTGCTTGCTGCTCAGTGTGTATCCAATACAGGGATTAACTAAACCCCGTGAAGAGCTTCCATTTACTAGAAGCTGCTGTCAAAATACAGGAAAAGTAACTACTTTCAGTTTCGGGCATAGCTCAACCCATCATCAGAAACCAGCACAGAAAGCTCCCAGAGCACCAACTACCCCAAAGAATGTTTTCAGTGCATTAAAGAACCTGCCCCTATTTAACCCCCCAGCCCCACGCACAGCCGAAGCCTCCCTCTTGGCTCCTTCGCTCTGAATTCACGTCTGTCCCTGCCAAAACGATGAGCCATGTATTCACCGTGCTGCAATCACAGACTCTGAGAACAGCGATGGAAACTGCCGAAGGTGGGTTACGACAATGGCTGCTGGGTCAGGGGAAGCTGCTCCCACAACTGAGCTAATGGGGAATAACCATCAAACAAATCAGAGCAGCACAACGGCAGCCGCGGCTGCACACCGGGAGCCAGGAGGAGGATTCCTCTTGGGCAGGTGAGGATTCTGCTTGCTGTCCGCAGAACAAACTGCAGCAAAGGTGTAATAAAGTGTGTTTAAGGTGAACAGAAATCGTGGCTCTGTGGAGCAGCACCCATAGGGAACCATTGCTCGGTGTGTGTTTGGCTGCAGACCTGCCGGGGCAAGCAGCTCGTCCTTGCACTTGCCTGTAGAGTTCAGAGTTAGGCACCGATGCCGCTAGCCGTGGAGTAACAAATCCACATGGGATCCAACAGGTTTTAGATTGGGTTTGCTTTGGTTTTTAAAGGACTCTGTTAGCAGGCAAAGAGAGAGGAGGAAAGAGTGATAATCATGGGCTTAAATACCGAATGCGTCCTGGAAGTAGGAGAGTAAGAAGTGCTGAAATAACAACTAAAAGGCAATCCATCTTGTAATTTACCCATAGCTGTATCTGGAAGCAGGGATCTAAGCATAACACAATATATCAGCTTGGGTTTCACACAAATAAAGAGCTACTTTTACAGGAGCGTACACGTTCTACGTTCACATTTCCTCGGATGCTCTTCAGGGGGTATTTTTGCCCAACACAAGGTTGGGGCTAGGGGTTTGAGGCTTATTTGTACATTATAGGGAGAAACACCCAAGTGAACTGTGCCAGAAGACCTCCACACACACCTTCAGTTGTACACACAAACCCCAAACCGAACCCCTCCTTACCGCTGCTGCCATCAGGAGCACAAACCCCAAACCGAACCCCTCCTTACCGCTGCTGCCATCAGGAGCACAAACCCCAAACCGAACCCCTCCTTACTGCTGCTGCCATCAGGAGCACAAACCCCAAACCGAACCCCTTCTTACTGCTGCTGCCATCAGCACAGAGGAGCGGGGCTGCTGTTCTCTGTGCGGGGTAAGGGGCTGAGCGGGTCCCGGTGCCGCTGCCCGTCCTGCCCGTGCAGGCAGCGCCAGCGGCAGGAGGCTGCTGCCCTCTATCGGCCCAACTCTCCGGCAGCCGCTGCCTGCTCGGGAAAGCCAAATCCGCTCTTAACGCACGTTTCTGTCTGGGAATGATCGACTCCTCGAACTGTGCCTCCCAAGGGACCCGCCGATACTTCTGCCTCTTCTTCTTCTTCCCCCCTCTTCGTCGTCCTCCTCCTCCTCTTTTTATTCTCCTCTTCTTCCTCCTTTTCTTTTTCCTCCTCTTCTTCCTCCCCCTTGTTTTCTTCTTCGGTCCCTTGCAGCCCCACCAGGCACACGGCCCAAAGCACATCACAAACATACCACTCAGTGAAGCTGTTAAACTTAAACTGCAGATGCCATGGGCCCACCGGTCCAAATGATGCGCCAACGGCAAGAACGGCTCTTGTTCACAGCATCACTTCCCCATACAGCCCTTGGAAACTTGCTCTGGAAGCACTGAACAAACATCCCAGCATCATTGTGGGCCCTTGGTGCTTTTCCTCCCTACTTCACGTGCTACAAAATGATCTCAGAAAGGGACGGAGACAATGAGGGAAGAGGGAGCACAGGATTACCACAAAAGTAGCTGATGGGACTTGTGATGACCAAAGTGATGGGGAAACGGCTTAGCAAGGGCAAGACTGTGAGAGCCCCGTGTGTTGGTGCAGTCGGCCCCGGTCTCATGCAGCGCGGTGTCTGCACAAGCGCTCACCTTCAAGGAGCACAAACGTCCCCCTTGCTTCCAGTGGTTATGAAATCTGGAGAAAAGCCACCAAATTAAGTTAAACCAGGGCGAGTTTGGAAACAGATTTCCAAATATAGTCATTTTACAGGGTGAACTGTTGCTCCTCCTAATAACGCATAAATGCTGGGGTCAGTCCTGTTTCCACTGAAGCCCTTATAAACACACATCTCCAGAGTGGTGCCTAAAGAGACGTGTGTGTACATCCAGGCTGCATTAAAGATAACACACGCATTCTCTGCACAAATAGGCGTATTGGGGTAAGCATTGAAACGCACAAGAAAACGCATCTTTTTGTGCAGGCTTTTAAAGTAGCTGATGAGATCACTGTGGGCTTGCAGGGGAAAGTTAACATCATGATTTAAAGCAATTGGACTGGTCCGTTCAGAGAAGGCAGACATCAGCTCCCAGGTACCAACATATCCTGCCTCACAGGTAATAGGTGAGAAACGTAAACCGAACTGCTTTTGGTGCTGATCTGAACACATGTGTGTGGTTCTCTGATGGGGGCAGGTAACCGCTGTGGTCTCAGAGCAGATTAATGCCTCAGGATGAACCATGAGGTTGGCGTGAAGAGCCACCCTTTACCTAACACTGCATTTCATTAAACCCAAACCAAGCTAATCCCTTCCTGAAGGTCTGGCAGCCGTACCTGCACCCATCTGTTGGCTCGTAACAGCTTCAAGAGCAGAGGCTGCTCTTAATTTCTGCATCTGGTGGGAGGCAGAGGACAGATCTGCTTTTAGAACACAAGCTGCGGTGAGAGCGTACAGCGCAGCAGAAGCTGGACAGGGTCAGGGATGCTCTGTGCTGCACTTCGCTAACTTCATCCCACCTTTCTATGCTGCTGTTTGATGTTTAGAAACAAACAAGCCCGCATAGAACACAGGCAGGGATGGGTGGCACAGTGAAAGTTATTACAGAGCCGCCCTAGTAAAGATTTCCATCACAGGGAGGTCAGCTCTCCCTGTAAAGATGCTGTGAGCAGGTCCTGCAGGTCATGCTTTATCTTCCTAAATGAACGTGTCTCTGCAGTAACCGTGCATTTGTTTGCCTGTATGGAGCACATTAACAGCTGAAATCCCACAGTTTACGGCACATGCAGGGGAAATGGTACTTCAGATGCTCCCTGGTCCTATTTCTCTGCAGACATCGAGCCACCCACAGAGCCCACCCCCCGTCACCGTCTGGGCTTTGCAGCAATGCCTGTTGAGGGGTGGTTTTAACCTCCCCACATCTGTAAGCACCCTTCCATTAACCAGCAGCATGGCTGTTGGTCTCCACCGACCTTAAAGGGACACCACCAACACACATCTGAAATGCATTTAACCTCATCCACCTCCAAAACAAAGCAAGGAAGAGACATCCCTCCTTTCAGAACAAACCAAACCCAAACCCATAGCATGTTGGTTATTAACCGACGGCACCGTTTGACACCAGTTATCCAAACCTGCCCTCCAAAACGCGCTGTGTCCCCGTCGTGTCTATTAATGACACGAAAAGCTCTTTTCAATTATTTGAAACCTCGATTATCCCAAATTCTCCCCCTCTCCCCCATTCTGCTCAGATAACTGAGGTTGCACGGAGCACACTCGCAGCCGGTTAGGAGAGCAAGCATTATCTTTCAGCTGATACAACTATCAATAGCAAGTGTACAGCATATACTACAAAGGCTTTATTGTGCATATGTAGGGAGACAGAGATGAGATACGGCTCGGGGAGGCAGTTTGTCTGGTGGTTACAGTACAGAGTTGGGTGTCATGAGACCCAAGTTTTAATTACTACCTCTGCTACCAACTCTGCTCCTCAGATAAACCGCTTGCTGTCTCTACGTGCCAGCATCCCACCCTGCAGAGAAAGGGCACTGTGAGAATTACCCACCTTTGTCAAGTACTTTGATATCCTCAGATAAACAGCTTTTTATGCCTAGCTGCTGAGTATCACTGTCCATTTAACTGCATTTTTAAACCCTGTGGAAAGAAAGGACCGACAGAAAATAGCTGAAAACATTTGAGTGGCAGAACCTCGGTTGGCAAAGCCTGGCACAGAGCTCAGCAGAGCTGGGCTGATTTAAATCCACACCCGGCTCTTTAAGCATCGCTTGCCAAATGTAATGTGACCAATATGAACAAGCCGTTCCTGCGCTAGGTACAAACTACCCGACACAGATTCATACTTATTGAAGCAAAATCCTTGTGCCTTACCAGAACCAGGCACCAGCACTTGGCATTTGAACAATAACAATACCGATTTCACTACAGCAATAATGTGTTCATGCTCAGTGTGCTCTGACCAAAGTAATATTGTTTAAAGTCCCCAAACTTTCCACACAGAGGAGCCGGTGCTCGCCTGAGTCCTCCCGCGGGTGAAGCCAAGCGCTGTACAGCACACTGTGACCAGGAAGGGTGCCAGGCTCAAAGAGCACATCTTAAAATGAATGCCTGCACCACGTACAATGCACAAAGATAATAGAAAATAAGGGTCTTTGAATGATGATAAGCCTCCTGATTGCAGGTGAGGGACTGCACAAAGCTGTGCGTGCATGCACAATACACCCGGATGCACTGCAGCCGTATCCCTAATCACCATCTACCAAACTCCTTAAGAACAGGTAGAACATGCCCTGCGAGGTAAGGAGATGGCACCTGCTGCTCTGCTATCTTTCAGCTTTGTCTTATAAGCATCTGAAATTCGGGTTTAGGGCTTTCCCATGCAGTGATTTCTGCAAATCACTCTTCTTCGCTGCAGCGCTGAGGTGAGGGGAAGAAATCCTGCGCTCACTTAAAGCCTTTTATTTCTCTTGTGACATGGACATCTCGGAGAGCAGATTAGGAAAGGAGAAAAAAATAGAAGGCAAACGGTATTACTGGTGACCTAATCCTTCCTCTCAGAAAAAGAAAGGGGAAAGAAAGCCTCTTGTGATCGCCAAGGAGGAACTTGCCTTGTAAACTAGTCTCCTGTTTGAAACGGAAACAAGAATGTGAATCCTGATACAGAGGCTACCAAAGGCAGGGAACAGCTTAGCAGATCGGAGCTTTTCCCTTTCAGTGCAATGCAGGGTATTACACAGGTCCTGCCTCTGCTGGAAAAACAGGCAGTGAAAACTTAACAGGTTAGAAGATCCTCTGGCCACAAAGGCACCCGAAAGCGGTTATTTTTATACACTAGGCAGGAGCGTAATCTGTGTCCAAGTTTATAAACTGTGGGCTTGTAGTTCATTAAAAGGATTCTGTTACTGGCTCCTCTCTCTGAGGTTATGGTATCCAACCCCCACCGTATGCATTTACAGCCCTTCCAAACCTGCCCCTCTATAAAACCAGGAATGCTGCCCCTGCCCCCTCCTCCCCTTAGGGAATGGGGGAATCGGTGTTGGATTAACCAAATATTTGAAGAAGGGATCCCTTTTTACTGGCACATGTTATTTGGAATGAAAGTTTGCACTTCCTCAAGCGCTTCGATGGAAGAGCCCGAAGGCAGCACGCTGGCTGCTACATCCTTCCCAGCAAGGAATCCCACATCTGGGGGGAGTCCGTGGCAAAAGGACAACCCCAAACCCCTCAAAACCTCTTGGTCTCAACTGCACCCAGCTCCTTCACTGGACCAGGGCAGACAAGCGGCCCATTGAGCACAGTCTCCTCCTCAGCTTCAACCAGCTAAATCACTCCTAACAGCCAATGGACCAGATGAATTTAACTTCCCTTCTTGCACATGAACACTGTCCAGAAGTGCTGGGGGGATGAGACGTTACTGCAGCTCCTTTGAACTTCCCATTCACTCTTGAGGAGCACCATGGATGCGCTCAGAGCACCACAGTGGCACCACTGCGGAGGACCTGAGCAGAGGATCCGAGCACCATTGGCCCCAACACATGGACACAACCACCATGGAGAGCTTCCAGGAACACTCCCACCTTCATGAGCTTATTTTACTCTCCAGGAGCACAAGCACTAGTGAGACCCTGCGTGGTGAGGAACAAATGCAAAAGGAATGTCACTGTGGCAACAGCCAAGTCATATCTTAAATTCCAGGTATTATCTTCAGGCTTCTTTCTTGGCATCGCTCCTCAGCTCCTCTTCAAGTATCCAATGGCTGTGGCTTCCTGTAACATGGTGGCAGATGCCATTCCAATAGGAAACCAGAAATTCCTTCCTGACCCAGCAGATTATGTCATGCCCCTGAAATGCAACATCAAATCCAATCCAGCTACCTGTCCATCTCCAGACTGCCTATCAATTAGCATTAGACACTAATTTGATTAAATCAGCATGTTGAAATTTCATTTGATTCCACCCAAGGCGTACGAGTCCCTCTGCGTGTTCTCTGTAACCCACTGATTTTCCAATGGAATGGGAAACACAGGTTGGGATTTGGAGGCCATTTCTTCTCCTTGTTAACATGTGAGCTTAAAACCACAGTAAAAAACCAACCCATGCAACTTGGTGGAATGAGATTTGCCAGCTTAAGAGAAAACAGCTTCTTACAGAATAACCCAGATGGGGGGAACAGAAATGTCTACATTTAACTCTGAAACCTGAAGTGTTCTTTGAGGGAAAACGAATACATTTTAGCCTTAAAGGGATCACAGACTGCAATTATATAATTCTTGTCAACTGATGTTAAAGATAGGCTGGAAAGAATGTATGCTGAGGCCCTGCAATAAAACGAGCTCCTTTACTCCTTTCAAATGTTTGCGAGCCTTGGAGGTTATCCAAAGGTCGACTACAGGAAAAGTCTTGGTGAACAGAAAACATAATCATGAGCTCTTTTAATACGGGCTCTTTCTGTAATAAAATAAAATTATGGTGAGGGGAGGGCAGGCTCTGCCTCCTCAGATCTAGGGCCAGGGGGGGCTGAGGTTTAATCAGACACTGCTGTTCTCTCCTCCCCAGCCTGTCACTACACACAGGAAGAAGCCAGCAGAGGGGCACTGGATGCTGGGTGTGCTGCAGGAGCCGGGCCTGGCACCGAACCCGTTGACTCTGCTGTGACACAAGGACACGGTTCCCGACGGGGAGATGGAGGGAGACTTTCATCACCAGGTAGCAGATCATCAGCACCCTCCCCTCCTGTTCTATCAGGGGTCTGTTCCCACATTTCACACACAGAATGGCTCCACACGATGCCACGACTGCCACCAATGTGCCACCGCTTCTGGGTGCCCATCACCACCTCTTACTACAGCACAGACTTACCTATACCCCAGAGGCTGGAAAACCAACAAATAATGGTTTTCCTCTCAAAAACCAGGAGCTTCTTTCACAGATCATCCTGCACTGCCTGGGGAATGCCACTCATGTTGGCAAGTTCACCACCGCGTTCTGGAGATGCTGTTTCCCGTTTCCTGATTTTCTTCTGGATGACTTCTGCCCTGCACTTCTCCATTATCAGTGTGGATGGAGAAGACCTTCCCCGTTTCCTGCTCTGGATGAATAAGCAGAATTAAAAATAAATAAGAAAAAAGAGATGATACCTACCATTCCCATGTAGGCAACAAACACCCATCAGAGCTGGAGCAAGCAGAGAGACGGGTGCCTGCACCTGCCCTGTTGGGATGTGGAACCAATTGACTTTAGCTGTGCTCACATGTCCATCCCTTGGCTTACAGGCACAAAAACTTGACCCCACATCTACAGCGTTTCATGCCGAGAGCTTGTTTTCCAGCATGAACAGCACACTTTACTCCAGGTTACCTTTGGGGAAGCGGTGCAGAGTTGCCACTTCATCAAACCAGCAGACAAGGGCCTTGAAAGACTCTGAACTGGGTGTGGAATATGGCATATCTTTATTTCTAATAGTCACAACAGAGACGCAACCAGCAGCCCTATTGCACTTGAGGAGCTGTCATGGTGCCAGGGTACCTGCTTCCCCATCAGCTACGGTCCAGAACACCAGCTCTCCTTCACTTCATTTCACCTTTCCTTCTTCCACCCAGTCCTCGTCCTGCTGCTGAGTGGGGCTCTTCAGCTTTAGCCACGTGCTGCTCCACTTCTCTTTGAGCTGTGAAGTCAAGAGAATAAATGCATGAGTGCTGGAAAAGTTACCAGAAAGTAAGCTGCTGATATGCAAAAATGAAGGTCCCTATTCACAGGCTGCTTTAGAGAATTGCTTGGCATGTGCCTAAATCCAGCTAACCTCCACAAGACGTAAAAGCACATCAGAACTCAAACACAGGCCTTTCCTGACCCCAAAACTGGGGGTAAGTTAAAAGATTATCCTCCGGCAACGCCACATACTCAGGACAGTTCTGGGGCCCAGGAAGCAGCGCTAGCAACAAGCTGACCCTGAAAACCAAAATGAAACAGGAGCCTGGGGAGATGAGATCCAGATTTCCCTGCGAGCAGAAGGTGGATGCTCAGTGGTGCTGCAAGCAGGCAGTTCTTCAAAAGAGCTCCACACATGGGAACAAATATGTCCAAGGGCCTCACACCCAATGGGGAGCTGCTGGGTGCCAAACACATCTGACAACGTGGTGCTTGGAGCGGGCACCGAGCCCCGGCAAGCCTGAATCCCAGCCCTGCTGAAAATCCATCCCCACATCGTCAATGTTAACAGGCAGGTTTTCCAAACGGGAAAGGCGCCTTTATCACCTCGGCGAGCGCACGAACCACGCAAGACATAATTGCTCAAATGTCAAATAAAAATTCTCGGCGGAGTAAACACCAAGCGTGGACCTTTTTTGATCCCCAAATATGAATGCTTTGGAGCAGGATGAGCATGTGGCCAGCGGGCTGTAATGGAGAGCGCTTTGTAACCTTAACTACACCAGGCGTGATAAAGTGCCCGCTACCAGGAAAAAAAGCTCATCTGAGAGTCAGAGGGAAACCAGATGAGAAAAGAGCACAGAGTCCCAGCAGGAACTTCAGGGATTGTTTCTGATTGCTTTCTGGTTTTCCACATTGAAGATCTCTCCCCGTAGCTCAAGGCTGAGCAGAAACATGGTCCCATCCACCTGAGGCATTCAGAGGGTGAGGCTGAAGGTGCTGGAGCTGCAGCCTCCCAAGCCACTGGGTATGGGTGAGCCTGGATAAGGGGAGGATGCACTTGGGGGAACCCGCAGTTGTGGAGTATCTACCTCAGCTATCGCTGATTGCAACATCTCAGCTGCTAGTGACTCTGCAGTCCTTTCTGCTGCCCAGGCACGTGCTGCAGCAACTTCTGCCCCTGGGCATTCCCATGTTTCTGCCACAATTGCCACTGCTCCTTGAGGACCTGTTCCACCTGGACCTGATCCCTTTGGGCTTTCCATTTCCCCTCTTGCCGCTGCTTTGTCCCATCCTTCCACCTCGGCTGATGATGCTGTTGCTCCCTCTGGTGCTGTGACAGCCAGTGGTTCCATGTCCCCCGCAAGGTCACCAGCCGAGTCAGAGCACTGGCCTGGATCCTGCTTGTAAAAACAGAGTGTAAAGCAACACAAGTACATTCCTGGCATCACTACAAGTGGACTGGTGACATGAGCCCGGAGCCAGCAAGGGCTGCTTTCCACAGCACGTCACTTCTGCAGAGACACAGAGCACAGGGCTGGGACCCAGAGCATCCATACGGTAGCAGAGCTTTGCCTCTTGCATCCCAGCCCCATGTCCTCCTGTGGGTGACAGACCCAACTGAGACCAAGGGCATGACTGTACACCAAAACATCTTCAGTGCTTCGTATCAGGTGGTTTGTATGGTGTTCAGAGACAAAGAGGAGAGTAAAGGGAAGGCCGGCTCTTTCCAAAGGTATGTTTCCTTAACATCCCAGTGAAAAAATTAAATCCGTGCAGAGGAAACAGCACAAATTCCAGGGAAGGCACAAGTCAAACATGGTTTTCCAAACTGCCCTACCCGGCCAACCTGCTACAAAAAGACCCCAAGGGACATCCCCAGGGGCAGGAGGGTCTCCATCAATCTCAAAGTCAAGACAAGTCTGAGAGGTGATGCTGGATGGAGTAAATTGTGTTGACTCAGTTTAGGAGTATGAGTACAAGTTTAAGAGTCACAAAGAGCCACTGAGTCTGCCCAAGCCCACTAGTTTGGGTGAAAAACCCCATTGCTTGATTAATTGCCATGTTCTGTCTCATGTGTCCCACAGAGCCCAGAGCAGGCAGTGGCTTAACACGCAACTGATTTCTGGGCACATGATGACACAGTGATGCAAAGGGATTCCTGGAGCATGGAGGCATCCTCACGCTGGCTGTAACCCAGCCAGCACAGCACCAGGGCTTGGCTGAGCTCACCACCCCCTGCGCACCTCCACGGGCAGTCCCAAGAAAAGGACAAGTAACACTTGTCAGATGTGCTGAGCAACTGTGATCCACGGGGGACCCTGATGCAAGCACACGAGGATACTGGCTGTTCCCGGCTCACACATGCTCTGCAAACCATGAGCAGGCAGCTGGGGCTGGCCTGATGAAACAGCGATGACACCACTGTTCAATGCCAATTAGCATCAGGAACTGAAGGAAGGGAGGAAAAGTAAGGTGGAAAGCTATGAAAGGATGGGATGGATTAAACGAGATGTACTGCGGCAGGAAAAGGGGGAACGTGGCAAAGGGAAAGGGAGAGCTGGGAATGCAGAGAGGGAAAACAGGAGGGTTTTGTCCAAGCACAGTCAGACGGAAGACCACGGGTTGAAAGCCACCTGAAGCACCCTGCCACACACACCTACATCCTTGTGGACACAAGTCGGTCACTCGCTCATGCCACTGAACAAGCTACCTGCATATTTGCTTCATTAAATAGTAACCCTGTAGGTCTGCTGACAAGAACATACTTCTCTCTCCCTTGGTAATTAGCCCTGAAGGCTGGTCACGCTCACTGGCCATGAAACGCTGCAACAAGCAGCCTTTTCATGCCACAAGCTTTACCTTTGTCCCTGTCTGTTCCCATCAGGCTGGTGAAGGCAGGCACGATGCCTGCCTGACACGGGCACTCCTCAGCTGTGCTCCTGCCCTCCCCTGCCGAGGACGTCTCTCAACAGGGCAGATATGAGCTCGCTGGCTCAGGGAACTTCAAGCCTTTTCCTTCTACTTGGGCAAACAGCAAGGGCAGACTCAGGAGCGGCAATTCCCTGCCAGTCAGCTGCAGTGCGATGTGCTGGGAAGAGGAAGGGTCTTATGAGGCTCCAGAGGTACAGGAGAGGAAGCACAGGGTTCTGTGTGAGGAGCTGGATGGGAACTGATGGCTCGGCCCTGCTGCACAAGGCTGGGCACACAGTTTGCTCAGCAAACCTCACCCAGGCTCCGGGAGCTGTCTCTGTTATGGCATCGAGGGCAGGAATTGCCTTCGCACTGCACACGTCAGTCAGGGCAAGGCTCCGGTTAGTGGTATAGCCATGAAAGCAATAAAGACCCAAATCCATCTTAACAAACACGATACACCTCCCGAAGCTCCTGCAATGCGGGCTGAGTTAGGCTGAAGCCGACATGAACTCAGGGGAAGGGATTAAAATGGTTTGTTGGTTTTGTTGCCTTTTCCTTAAATCCCCCTCCCTGTCAGAAAGCAAAGGAGGCAGATTTGCAACACTTCCCTCTTTCAAAAGCAGCGTGCATAGCCCAGAGCTCTCGCTTTATGATCGCATTTCTCCTCCGAACTATTCTGGAGATAAATTCCAGGCACCTCAGCAAGGAGAACAGTGTAAAGATTAAAACCAAACCTATTCCCAACTAATTCTGGGCAGCCTGTTGCAGCGGTGGGACCGTGGCCCTGGGAATGAACCTTCAGCTCTGCTCTGACTCAACACCTTGAGTAAGTCCCTCACAGCCAATTTAACCTCCTAAGCTCCAATTTAACCTCCTAAGTTGCCTCTGGAGCACCAGAACATCCCCCTGCTGCCTCCAGGAGAACAGGCTGACAGGTTTTTGCATCCAGGCACCGCTCAGCTGCACCACATTGTCAAAGCCCACTGTGTTCCTGCCTGGATCACTCCAATGCACATCAACAGCGCTCACATCCTTGCTTGGGACTGGGAGGTGGTGGTGCCTCCCGTGTGCTACAGGAGCCCTGCTCCCCTCACCAGAGCCCCGGCTGAGCCAGCTCTTGCTTTCTGCTCTGCAGTAACTTCATTCAGTCAAGGAGGCATCTGACAAGGCTTTCCCCTTGTTAACGTCTTTCCCACCACTTGGCACTCATGCAGTTGCCCCCAGTCATTTGTTTATGTCTGACCGATGCTCATTGCTTCAAAATGGGTTTGAAGCTGATGCTGCGTCTCCCAATTAAATGTTTGATGGAATGACATCAAAACCAAAGCAGACAGAAAAGAACCATTTCCCTTCGATAACCTGACCACATAGGACAAGCCTCGCTATTATAAGACTCCGGTTGCTTAGACTTGCCTGACTTTAATCTTTCAATTAAAGCTTTCCATGCTGCCCTGGAACTGGGGGTGAAAATTTCATCTAATGCACTTCATCCACTACAGGAAAACCTTTTACCCACATTAAAACCCCAACAATCCCAAACAACTCATACCTCTTGCAAGTGCTAGACAGAGCAATCACAGTGCTATAGCTCAGGGCACTGCTTTCGAATGTGGCAGGAAGGGCACAGTGGTGCCAGAGGATAATTCTTTGCAGGGAGAGTAAGACACCTCTGGCCAAGTCATGAGCCCCTGCAAACTCAGTGCATATGTGATCCATAGTGACAGTCTGGCAGCAAAATAACTTTTCGAAGTCCTGATTCTATAATCTGAGTATTCTTTTTGTGCAGTTTGGGTTTTCTTTAGTGCAATGTGTAAAAATAGCCAGTGACCTTTAGTGCCATCTAAACAGGCTCCCGGCTTCCTTCCATGGTTTGAGGACTTAAACAATAGCCCCAAAGAAATGACTCAATACTACACACACATGCATTCGATGCCCCAGGCACTGTGGGGGACTGAGGCAGCAAAGCAATGTCCCCCCAGTACTGCTCCGCACACACCAAGCAGTGTGGGGATGCCCATGGGTTTTGGGTGAAAGACAACATGGGATAGGAAAACCTGTTCTGTGTTGCCAGGGGCTTGGTGCTCCCCTTAGTGAGCTCTTGGCTTAACACCACGCACTGAGCCTCGCAGCTGCCTAGCACTGACTGTCCTGCTTTTCAGCACGGCAGAGTGGATTTGTGCTCCCAAACCATCATATTCATACAGGTATGGCAGGAGCATTAAATGACCATCGTTCTTACAGGAGGACAATTTCAGAGTCCTATGAGGCAAAGTTCACCTGACATCAACCAGAAAGAAACCCTCCACAGCTCAGCTCATGGATCAACGTGCGTGAAACCTGAGAGAGGAGATACGCAGGATCCTGAATAAATCAGGATTCTGGAAGTGGGATCAACCTCCTGGCTGACAGTCACAATGTGACAACCATCAGTGTTGCAAGTGAGTCATACTGTCCCTCTGAAACCCCTGTCTCCTAAGAACTTCTTTTCTCTATACCTGCCAAAGCTCCTATTTACCCAACATAGCCATAGCACTTGGGTCATTAAACAATACCGCCGGCAGTGCCCGGAGAACTCCAAGCACCTATTGTAGTATCACTGAATTCCTCCTTTGATCACCACGGTCAGAAACATCTGATTTTTATCACTCTTTAACTGCTCCCAATCCGCTTCAAGAAGTTACCACACTCCCAGACGCCTTCGGGTTGGACGGGACCTCTGGAGATGATCAGGTCCAAGGCAGAGCCACCCAGCGCAGGTTACACACCGACGTCCCCACGGAGGGAAACCCCACGACCCCCGTTAAGGAGCGCGCTCCAGCAGCCAGCGGGGTGTAATACCTGCCGCGGCCGTTAGCGGGCGCACGCGCACACACCGGCTCGGGGGAACGCAGTGGCTCCGCCACCCGCTGCCCCCGGTGCGGGGCACCGCTGTGCGAACCGCAGCCCGGGCTCGGCCCGAGGGGAATGAAGGCTGTAACCCAAAGAGCATCCGTCCCCTCGGCGCTCCCCGCTGCCCGCGAGGGGCTCGGCCCTGTGCACGCACGCCCCCGCCGCGGGCAGGTCCGCCCCCGTACCTGGCTCGTTCTGCAGCGCTCCTTTGGGGTCCGTCAGTGTTGGTCAAGCACGTGGAGAGCCCCTCCGTCGGGGCCAGGCAGACAAGGGCGGTGGGATGGGGGTGTAGAGACGGCAGAGAGGGCTGCGGGAGGCTGAGGTGGGTGCAGAGGCGGTGGGGAGGGTGCTACGGGTGGCTGAGGTGGGATGGAGAGGCAGTGCTCGTGGTAGAGCCTTTGTCAGGCCCTGGTAATCATTGATGCAGCAGAACAGCAGATCTCATCAGCTCCACATTGTCAGTTGAATGTGACCTTCTCCGTGGATGTGCCACCCCAGGACAGGGTTTCGGCTTCCACACTGAAGATGATTCTGCAGTGTCAGAGCAGAAAAGGCTGTAAATGTAAAAGCCATTTTCAGAGTTTCCTGCAAAAGCCTGCAGAGGTTAAAAGGGAAGAAAACGTGAAGCACATCGAGTCATTCCTGGAGGACACACACTCCGCAAGCATGAAATAGGAACTTTCATGTTCATGTGATGCTAGCGGATCATTCCAGAGAAACACACCTCTCCCACACCTAAGGCACAGAATGACTCTTCCTTGTAAAGCCCTGCCACCTTTCATCTGCATCCCTGATGATGCTTACAAATAATCTAGCAATGTTTCATAGTGCTATGACCTAGACAAAACTGTACTCAGCATCTTCCACCTGCCCCCGAGGTGGTCTAAGTGATGTGTATCTAACTACATCCCAAGCAGCTGCTCATTCAGCACATGCTTAGCACTGAAAGCTTCTGTTTCAGACTTGAAGGGCCCATATGCCTCAAATTTTACCTAAGCTCTCCTGCCATACTAGTTCGTCTGATAGAAAACATTATCTTTGCCTATGAACCTCATCATGCAGCAGAGATGCACCTTGTCTGCTTCCAAAAGCTGTCAGCCTTAAGGAAACCGAACCCCAGAGTTCTGACGAATGCTTCTGAAAACAAAATGATCACGTCAAAGTCATCTGAAATTGAGTTTGTAAAAAAGATATTATAGAAGTTAACATTGGTTTACCCACTCCTGCTTTCTGCACACTAATGTGTCACTCATGAGGCTTTCAGATTACACAGAACCCCAAGGGAACTCCAAGAACCAAAGCACTGTTAGTGAGCTTTAGGACAAAGACTTCTCTTGGTGAGGAAGACAGACCCCAACACCCATGACTGCTTGCTTCAGTGAAAGCAAAAGCGGTTACCCTTGGTTTGGATGCATTCTGTAAGACTAGTGATGATTATAGCTCAGTTACAACATACTTAATGAACCACAATGAGCAGCTGACAGGTCACTTCAGCAGAGGAAAGATCAAATTTGCCACGGCCACTTGAAGAGGGAGCACTTATAGGTAATCATAAGTTACATAATTATATGATTAATGCCCTAGTTTGTAGGTCATCGAAACCTAGTAATAACACATATAATAACCCATCGAATCCAACTCTTTAATGGGCAGTTATAACCCCGTGTTGAGATGAGAATTTCTCTCTTTATAACCTGACTGGTGATGTATACGCTGGGAATTTCTGGATCAGCACTGAAGCATCAGGCATATCCAGAGGCAGTACAGTGGATTGTACAGTGTGTCACACAATAGAGTTGACTTTAGAAGGGGTTAAATACCGCCTGGAATTTATAAGACTTGCATGTTCCTGAGGAGTGAGAAATAAAGGGGAAAATCCAATAGTTCTAAAGGAGACACCTGGAGAAGGCAGATTGGTACAACCAGCCCCCGAAATAGAGCAAAAGCCAAGAGCATATCACTGTCACCTCAGACAGCAACTGTGTATTCTGGTGGAAGTGCTGAGTTCCACCTCCAACACACACACACATTTATGTCCCACAGTTACAGATTACAAACCGATTAGTCCAGTTACTTTACCTCGCATAGTTTATGACACAGTAAGGACTTTCATTCCCTGACTCACTTTGGGAATTCCACAGCCTTCCAGTACTCTTACATCAGCCATACACTCAGATGCTTAAGGTAAATTCCCTTAGATGAAAATCTTTGTTTAATGCTTAAACAAAACCACCGAGCTCTACAACACTGAAGTGCTATTGAACGGCCATCCTGGCAGTATGAGAGCTGGCTGCAAGCTGCTCTGCGCTGCCCAAGCTCCACTTCCCAGGAGTGATGCTCTGCTTTACATGAACCCTTCCAGCAACGAGCCCAGAGCATGGAGCTGCTCCACATGTGTCTGTTCACTGGAGGTCGAGCTCTCGACCCAACATACAGACAGACAGAACACCCACCTCCTCTTCCTCGGGGTGGAACAGAGACTAAAACTCCCCTTCATTAACTCCTTACCAAAAGCAGCTTTAACGTTACATCAGTCACCAAACTGCATCACTCGCTGCATCAAACTGCAGTAGCTCTCAGAGCTGCTTCTGGGCTCTTTCCGTCAAAGCTTCTGAGCATCTTGCTAGGTAGCAAATGAGAAATGCCTTGGACCACATATATGCTGCATGACATGTCCATACAGAGTATGCACAAAGAAAGAATAACTGAACCTTTTCCAGACAGCAGTTGTCTCAGGGCTGGAAAGCAACATCTATTTACTAGTTAGACAATAAAGCAGTTTAGGAGTAATGAAGAATGAACACTGTTCTCTCAGGAAAACCTTTATGAATCAGTGATACACGTATGTACCAAGCTTTCCATTCAGTGAGCTCTGATTACTGGAGAACCCACAAAAGCAAGCAGCCAGACCACTTGCAGAACCTGAGGGACACCTCAGAATCTCTCCTCTAATCACCACACCACATCACACAGGCAGAACTGGAAAAACACAAGCAAATCCCTACTGGATCCTTAAAGGAAGCTCTAATCCAATCCTACTGCCTACTGAGAAATTATGGGTTTGAAGGCAAAGGATCTGTCTCCCATCATGGAAGTTTCCTCTAGCATCAGAGCCGAGCCAAGTGCAAATGAGACCTTGAACCTGTGCCCAGCAGGATCATCAGGAACTGAAACTCTCTAATTAGGACAATATAAAAGATGCCAATAAAAATGTCTTTACTGCAAGCCTTGCTCTGATGCCTTAATCCTGCCCCTCTCAATCCTCCCCAACAAGACTGAAGTCTGCAAAGGGACTGACCCCTTCCTCAGCCACCCTCACACAAAGGCTCTATTTGCCATTTGTCTTTATGGTGGTAATGTCTTTAGGGCAGGCACCAGGACTCCCTACGCATGAGGGAAATGCCAACACCATCAGCCTCTGGTTCTAAATGAGTCTGTGTGTCCTGCTACAGCACAAATGAAATTCCTAACTGGTCCAGCTCTAACACATGACTTCGTGATGACCTCCCCATCTCTCTGTGCTGCTCCAGGTTACAGAGATCAACGTAGTGAGATTTAACAAGTGAATCACACACGGTACATCCAAACAATCAGAGAGTGAGAAACAAGACACATGATCAGCTCATACCAGAGCAAAACCGAAGAATTCATAACAAAACTCATCTATTTCTCAGCCCCCCTTTGCTTTAACCACAAGATGCTCTCCATTCCACTACCTGCTCCCTTCTCTGAGGCTCAAGTTAGACCAAAGTACTCCCAGAGACATGCTCGCAGCCCACTGAACATCTCACCGTACTTCCAGGATAGAGGAAAACCAAAGGCCCTTTTCCTCACCTACCAGAAAATCTCCAATCACCAGATAAATCTTTCCCCTCTTCCCACAGAATACTAGTCAAATCAAAGGCAAAAAGTAAATCAGACGCTGTAGCAGACGTGTAACAGTTACTCATGGGAAAGGGTTACCCCATAGTCACAAAGACCTTCTGCCTTGTTTTCTTGTTTCTGCAGCTTGTGTCAATAACTGCACTGATGGAGAACGTGTATGAAATGTTGGTATTGTAATAGGAACCAGAGGCTGTCCCCCTTGTGCATGAAGCACGAAATGATGAGAAATGGGTAATTTCTTACAACTGCTCAAATGGCAGGGTGGAAAAATATGATGCTGTTGCATGGGCTCCCACAGTTCGTGGAACCTCCCAGTTTGAAATGCCATCGTTCTCACAAGCAAGAAGGGCGACAGCACTTCTATAGCACTAAAGGACTAATCCCGTCGTTTAGTGATGGCAAACTAAGATCCACAGAAGGGATGCGTCCTTGCAGAGCATGGAATTAAACCCACTGGCTGAGGCCTTGAAAACCAGGCCAGCCCTTAGTCAAATCTCCAAGCACGGTCACAAGATCACCCTTCCTATTTCCTTCCCCTTATTCTCTGCATTCCTTGCTCAGCCAAACACAATTAAGAGTTTTTTAAAGGCAAGATCTCATGAGATATGGATTCATAGATGTTTGTTTAAATGCAGATCCATTACACACTTCTCTTCTGCTCTCGTTCACTAATTTTATAGTCCTATAAAAGATTTTCTGCTGTGATATATCCACCAGGCTGCCACGGAGCTACAGGCAATACCGCTGCCACTACGGCTACAGGCGGTACCGCTGCCACTGCTGCTACAGGCGGTACCGCTGCCACTGCTGCTACAGGCGGTACCACTGCTGTTACAGGCGGTACCGCTGCCACTGCTGCTACAGGCGGTACCACTGCTGTTACAGGCGGTACCGCTGCCACTGCTGCTACAGGCGGTACCGCTGCCACTGCTGCTACAGGTAATATCACTGCCACTACTGCTACAGGCGGTACCACTGCTGCTACAGGCAGTACCACTGCCACTACTGCTACAGGTAATATCACTGCCACTACTGCTACAGGCGGTACCGTTGCCACTACTGCTACAGGTAATATCACTGCCACTACTGCTACAGGCGGTACTGCTGCCATCGTCCTCTGGAAGCGTGTTTGTTTAGCTCCTAAATCCTCATTTCACTATTTTGCTAAATACAGAACTACACATACAGGATCACAAATTCTAGAGTTATTCTTCCTTCAGATTTAACAAACGGAACCACGGTTCTTGCCCCAGCCCTGAAGTACCTCTTTCAAAGAGCAGTCAGCAGCCTGATAACTTCAGGTAAACCATTTAAGTTCCAGAAGGAGCCTTGTCTGTACAACACACACAAGCTAGAGTCTGCTGGGTGTTCTCCTGCTCTCCCTGATTGCTCCCTGCTGGGAAGCAGAGGTTTCATGTGTGTATCTGACTGCCTCTGCTTCCTGCATCCCAAAGTTCTCCCATTCAAAACTTAAGTATTACTTTCATGAGCCACAAGAAACTGTGGCAGGGTTTGGAACCGGGTGAGCTTTAAGGTCCCTTCCAACCCAAACCATTTCGAGATTCTATGAAGAACCCATAAATGTCATGTCTGGAATCTAGGCACTACTCATCGAGAAGCGCATGCTGGGGTAAGGATTTCACCACACTGCTCCCATGGCAGCTAACAGTACCTGGCTCCAGAGATGCTACAGTCTTTTCCAAACCTGTGACTATAGACATGCCAGGTTAATCCTGATTATTAACAGTCACCTTCACTGGGGTGACAGTGATAATAACCCCTTAAGGCTTTTTATGCCGGGTGGACTTCATTTCATTTCCACAGCTGGGCCTGATGTTTTCACCAATTCTCCTTTTCTGTCCGCTCTTCCACACACTGGTACAATGCAGGAAAAAAAGCCAGGAGCTATTATCAGAATTGCACATTGCAACCACCACTCTGTCCCCATCCAACTAAGGATTGCATTCCTGCTGCCTCTCCCTTTTCCTAGCTGAGCTTGGAAGTCCTAAGACACCTTTAAAAATCCTCCTTCTTAGCACAGCCCTATCACAGTGCCTGGGATCTGATGGGGTAGAAAACAACTGCCAAGGCTGGGTTACTTACAGGATGGTGCTACATCAACATTGCACCTACCTGCACTGCACAGGTATTCAAACACTTTATGGGCTGCCCTTAGGGACACTGTGCAGGCGGTGAGGTTACAGCAGCCAGGATGATCTAGCAGCACGATGAGGATGCAGGTGTTCAGATAAACACTGTGGGACAGCAATGGAAAGAGCTGGCACATACAGAGCATCAGGTTTTTGGGAACAGACCTACCTCCTTGGCTGTGCTAAAGCATGCCATACCTTAGGAAGCCCGTTTACCAAGGTGGCTTTGTCATATGCAATAGAGCAGTGTCAAACCCAAGAAACAGTTCCTTCATCTGCAGCATACCATAATGTGAAAGAACACAGAGGTTACTTGCACCTGACACTGAGCATGAACATGGATCTGCTTTGAGCAGCCACCCTTTTTGTCAGAAGAGGTACAGCGTCAGAGCTCAGACACTTGAAGGTCAGCCAAGTTGGTCAGGGGGCCAGAGCAGGCATCCTGGCTCCTATTCCCAGCTCGCAAGGGAGCTGTCTGACACTCAAAGCAGGTGAACCAGGATCAAGAGTTTGTTCCTTGTTCAACACTGAGTCACTGCATAACCTTCAACAGGATGCTACTCCAACACCGTATCCATACGGTAACGGCAGAATTCACCCATTGCCCTGTCCTTGTATTATGGCACAGTTGGTGCCCATAAGGTACTTTGAGGTCACTGGCTTAAGGGCACCAGACATGAACAGAACCTAGATGTTGTGTCACACCCTGGGCTCATTCTACACAATGTTAAGCGCCTCAGTCAATGTACATGAATTTCTTCCAGCACTCCACGAGTTCCTCTGTATGGCAAAGTTAAAGCAAGCGAGAGAAAGAGACGTTTGACTGGCTGTGACTAGCTGCAATTAAAAACTATAATTTATTACCCCGGATTACGAGTATCATTTCAATGCAGAGAATTAAGGTTTTCTTCTGAGATGGAAATAAAGATTAATTTTTAATTTCCTTTCTCACTGCACATTTAAGAGCAATGGACTCCATAGAAAACTACAGGTCAAAACAGTTTTATGGAGGAATGACAATGTTCCATTGGCAAATAATTTAATGCTCCTGCTGCCTTTTTAATATTTGACTGCAGCTCCCTCATGCGAAACAGCAGCAGCAGACACGACGCATGCTTGCTGCAGCACCCGGGTCAATGTGACTTTGAAACAACAGAGTTTCAGTGCTGAGGACATGGGCAGCTCCTGAAGCTCCCTCCTGCAGGCAGCTGCCTTCCACAGGAAGGGTACAGGCAACCTTCAGGACAGGTCTGGGGATGGGAAGAGCGAGAATGAAATGAAGTGAAAGCCTGGGGACAGGGACAGAGGGCACAGGAAGGGGTTGGGAATATGTGCACAGTAGGTACATCCCCTTGGACACAGATGAGTACATGCAGACAAAGCAGGAGAAGCATTTCCATCCAGGAGACGCTGCCATAGGACAGTGGGACTTGGTGGTTTTGCTCCCAGACAGAATGTGTTATTCCAGGTTTCAGAGCTCATCAGCGGGACACAGGGAAAAGCTGTGAAGCACAAGGGCATGAACTCACTTGGTCCCTGGCACCACGAGTCCAGTACTGCCTGCCAAACCTGCTCACAGCCCCTGGAGCCTGTGCCTGAGAAAAGGTGGGAAACCCACACAGCACTTCTGAGCGACCTGTAAAAGAGAACCCAACACAGCACAAGGAAGGAGAGGAGGTCGGGGCGCATCCAGCCCTCCTAGGAAGAGCATCCAGACAGGATTTGCTGTAGCTGTTCACATCACATCCCTCAGACCCAATATCTGACCCATAGCAACTGGCAGTGAACAGAAATGTCACTGTAATTCAGAAATGCTTTAAATAATTGCTCTGGTAGTAGCAATTAACCAAAAAATCTCTACCTTATAATGACTTGGATCCCAGTTAATGGAATAACCCTGCACTGACAGATATGCATCTGAGATGGCCTAATAATGGGATTTTAAAACTTATTGACATCTTCCAAGTGGTACCTCAGGTTACAAATGGGATTCGATGCTGAAGTGAAGCAACTGCTGCTCCCACGAGGGTCAGGAGAAGGAACATCCTCCTGGGGACATGGTGGTGACAACCACCTTTGCCAAATACCCTGGATCTTTGGACCGCTTGGGAAGCCTGGACTCCAGTTTTGGAGCTCTGGGGAAGTAAAGGAGACACGGAACCATCAGTTACAATGAGCATCCTTCTCAAGGGCATTCAACATCAGACCTGTCTCTAGTAACCCACCCTTGGGGCAAACCATTGCCTGACTGCAAGGACTGGTATGTGTCTCCGGAAGTGGAGTTTAGATGTTTGTCTTATCTGAGCAAGTTCAGTGACTGAACACGCTGCACAATGAGAGTGAGCAACCCTGACAAAGCAACTGCCGCCTCCTTATCACGGCCTCCAAAAGGACTGAGAAGAATCAAGTGTCAGAGACTTATCTCTCCAGAGATGTTCAGTGCCCATGCCTGCTTACCAATCAGTTCAACCTCCCTTTTTCACCAGAGGTTTTCTGCCTTGTTTTTGGCCACACGGAACAGCCTTGCCACTTCCTGAGGGTGCAGGAGTCACAGGGGAAGGGGGTGTGGAGGATGGGCCCTCCTTGACGATGCTGTTGTCTTGTATTTCTGGACAATGGGATGTTTCTACCCATGACAATTTCTACCATTGAGATAATCGTAACAAATGGCCAACCTGGTATCACAGCAAGGTTCTGAAGGTTTGGGGCAGGTTTCCTTGCAGCCATATTAACCAGGGTCCCCGTGTGCAGCCTCCCATGCACTCAAAGCTCAGTATGTGGTCCTGCTGCCCAAGTGCTAGCTGTGTCAGTGAGAAGGGAAGAGGGCGTTTGGTGGTGGCCAGCTACCAGTTCCAGAACACACAGGACTGGCACATCCTGTGCTTCACACTGACTGTTCCAGTCCCTGTAGGGCTGGTGCAGCTTCAAGACATGGGATTCCAATAGTACCAGTCCCTGCCCTAACAGCTCCCAGTGAAGTCAGTGGCAAAGCACCTTTTCGTTTCACTATGAGTTTGTCCAATCCTGAGTGCTGATGAAAATCCTTCACTGAAAGACAAAGCGAATAAACACAGAAATATTTGATTCTAGGACACAAGAGATCAGACCAAAGGCACCAGTATGAAGGATGAGAGCAATAGCTTAGACAGGACAAGGCATGCAAAGCAAACCACACTGTATTCCAAGAACAGCCTCTGGAAACCAGTATGAGCCTTTCGGGTTATGATGTTACTCATCAAGAGCAGAGGATTCACAAGCATCACTCCATGAGAGCGGGACACAGCTGCCAATTGGCATGCCCACAGTTTTGGTGTCTGGAGATGGTAACTTCTAGGTTGGAACTTGTCTGCAAGGAACAGGTTGGGGTTGATCCTATACCAACCCCATTTGGGATGCAGTTATGATGGTTATAACCTTCAGATCATCTGAGATTCTTTACGTTCAAGATGGTAGAAATTCACCTGTACAAAGCATCAGCTCCAGCAAAGGAGGATGCTAATTCTCACTCACACCCAAATCCACAATCAAAGAACCCCAGAACAGATCAGAGCGGCCTGTGTCTGTGCTTACTTACAAACTGTATTTGATCCCCTTTCATCGCCTCGCCCCAAGTTCTGGAATTTAGACAAGCACATACATTGATTTATACAGATCCATAAACTAATACACATGCTTTTGAGATCACTCTTTGAATTTTGATAATGCTTAGACAACAAGAACTGTTTTCTTATCATCTCTGGCACTCTGAATGGAGAAAAGGTGTCATATAAGCATCATGCGTTATTCTCTAGGACACCACCACCCTTCCTCTCAAAAGCTCAGGGTCTAATGCCAGACGTATCATGAGAATGATGGTAACAGCACCGCAGAGTTACAGAAATATAATCACTTTCTGCCTGGGTATCTCTGTTATTTGCCTACATAAGCTTGGGGGCACAGCAGTGTTTGAGGACTGGGCAAGGCCAGCAGACCTGCAGCCTGGCCCAGCTTTGCTCTTGCCTTCCTGCACAGAGCCCTGAGCAGGACACTTTACCTCTTGTGCTCACCCTCCCCTCTGCCCAGGACTGCCTCAAGCTATTTGCAGTAAATGCTATCTCCCCGAGGCACATTCTGTACCTTGCTCTGCTGTAATCTAAGGTCTCTAAGCACCTCCCCAATATGTATATTCAAGAATACTATGAAATGATGCTAACTGCTTGTGCAGATAGCTCCATTCATTTCCATATTTAAAGATCTCTCCTCCAGAAAACACACATAATCAACACAAAGTTCTGCCTGTAAGCATGCAAGGCTGAATGAACAACAGATGATGTTTACGGAGAAGTGTCACCGATGGAGCTCTGCACAGACAAAGCTCTTTTATCAGACATTCCCCAAACAGCTCAGCCTAACATACAACAGGGGCTGGAGGGCAGGGTTCAGCTGCCAGATAATAGCTAACACTTGCTGCAGAGTTTGGAGGTTTCACACACTGGTCATCACAGGCTCCACTTAATGTTCATGGCTTCACCTCTATCCCTGCAGGACAACTTGGAGCTTCTAGACCTCTCAGGAACAGCTCTGGAACCTGAGTTATAATAAAAGCTTCTCAACTATCCTTCATTTGGCTTTTCCTGTCAGAGGATATAGAGAAGGTCCCACACTGCCCCTGTCCATTCTTGTCCATTAGGGCTGCCACTTTAAATCTCAGTTTGCCATTTCTCATGCTTGCCCGAATCAGGGTGACTTAAGGGAAGGCCCGAGACCCTCACCCACAGCATCAGTGCCATAGGACATCCTTCGACAAAGTACAGCATCCTTTCTGCATAGCCTTCAAGTACTGTTTTCAGACTGGGAGTAACTGAGGTCTCCTACAGAAACAAGACAATTCAGCAGAGGCTGCAGGTAGTCCTGGCTGGCCACTGGCCATGGAGCACCCACGTTCCTTGGAAGTCAACATGAGAAGACCCTTCATCACAGCTCACATCTGCTGAACGGAGCTCTGAGAAACGGGACGTTCAGTTTTCACATGTTTTCCTTTTACAGGCAGTGAATGAAGAGAGGGAAAATAACCCCACAAAACACCCAAGTTCTGATAAGAAAGATAAACTCTCAAAACCAGTGACAGAAGCCCAGAGCAGATACCAGAGCAAAAACACCACTGGGATCCGATTAGCCCAGTGAATCAGCGCCGCGGCCGGTATCTTCAAACCAAAGTACCCTTCCCTTTCCCCTCCCACACTCTTCCCATCACTGCAAAGCTCTCCCAGCACTAAACTTGCACACGCAAACCCTGACCAGGGGCCTACTGCCATCAATGTTGGCTGATGCATCACCCTCCATGGATGTTTATGAAGTCAACACTGGTATAGGCACCAGGCCCTCAAGATTTGGATAGCTTCCCTCACCACAAACAGAGCTGTTGATCCCTCCTTCCAATTACTGTTATCCTTCCACCACTCCTGCATTTGGGACCATTTCTGGGCTCATGCAATTGGAAGGAATGGGGCGGGCAGGTAGGGAAAAAGGTCTTTTTGGGAAAGAGGAGAAACTTCTCTGTCAAAGGAAGACACACATATTAGCTCAGGAAAAGTTACGTGAATCGATCACAGCCAGGCAGATGTACTTCAAGTGCCTTCCATCAGTTGCAACATGAGGGGACAGCAGCATCTGAGCCAAGTGGCACCGGACAAGTTCCTCTGCTCCCGGCCAGCAGCCCTGGGAAAGAGAAAAACTACCAAGGATATGAAGGGGACTGGGGGCTGCTGCTCTGCCGCAGCAGTGTGTGCCGCATTTTCTCTTAGGCAATGAATAACAGCCACAGTGAGTTTTCACAGTAGCAACTGGAACAGTAGCAGGAGGAAAAGTTATCTCCAGCATAACCGACTGTGGTCAAAGAGCGAAGAGGCAGGAAGAGGAGTGGCAGCAGGATCCCATCCTGAGCTGACACAGGAATTCAGTCAGGTTTTAGCTATTCACAGTCCCCCCGCTAATTACCCAGCAGATCTTCCAGTGGCTCTTCCCAGCACTGAGACTATTCCCATCAGGCTGACTGTAAGCAGCGTCACATCACTCCCATGCCAGCCAGCTCGAGTCATAGTTTCCAGAGAAAAGGGGCACCATTTTGGTCTCTCCAAACTCAAGAGGCGAACCCAGGCACAAAGCCTGGAGCAGAGGAATACCACTGCCTTGCCAGACCACTGGCAGCAGCTTTGCCATGCAGTACAAAGCCAGGCTCTATCTGCCAAGCTGCGAGGGGCCGTGCGAGCTGAGTGCCACTGAGCAAAGCAGTTCTCCCAGGCCTCCTTCTTCTCTGTTCTGGGGCCAGGATCAGCAATATCTCTATGGAAATGAGCTTTAACAGTTGCTCTGGATCCAGCAGGAGGAGCTGGCTAAACACACATTTCTGTCTTCATGTAGGGCCTAAATAAACAGTCAAATAAGAACTCAATTTAAAGAATCCTGTAGTTTAAAAGGATTCCCTCAATTCTCAGTATTCCTTTTATTCCCATGGCAACTGATACGAGTCTGATCTGCAGCCCAAGTATTTTCTCCTGCTGACTTTTCTAGTGTAACTGGAAACACACAAATACACAGATTTGACGTTGGCTTGCACATTTTCTGCAAGAGCTGGAATACCTTTATCCCAAGTAATTAGTGGAAACACACTGCGTTTGTTAAACACACGCACCAACCCCACTGATACACAGGCACAGCATCTACAGAGCAGAGGGATCCTGAGCTACCCATACAGCCATGCCTGCTGTATGGATTCCCTTCCCTGGAAGGGAACTCTTTGCTTGGGAGAGCCCATCCATGTGGCCAGTGCCACGCAGACCAACCCACTGGTTGCCCACACTGATCCAGCAGTAGCCCTGTTACCTCTGCACACTGACTGCAAAGCCAACAGAATTCAGCCAAATGCCACTGACACCAGCTTCCCTAATAACCATCCTCCTTTAAGGCTTTATCTGGTGGGAACATCGGCTCCCATTAATCCACAGATGGGGTCCTGGCCGTGGCTAATGAAGGCCATGTTCAACCACAACTCACAAGCCACTCAGGAGATGGAAACAGATGGAAAACCCCTCACTTGAATTATCTGGAGATGCAACAAAACCATTGTCTGAGTCTTTGGCTCCTATCATCTGCTGGCAAAACTGCCACGCTAAGCCCTCTTGAAACCCTACCTTGTGGGAAGGAGCTCACAGGACCAGCTCTCCATATGACACAACTCCCTACCTGTTTAGCGGAGTTTGGACCACTTTTCAAAGGGCCCTGACACTAAAACACACATCTGCTGAGGCCCTTAACCAACTCGGTGAGGTATTGTGCACCTCAGCACCTCCCACATCCCTCAATAACAATTAAACAGCTTGCTCCCCTGCTGAGCACGCTCTTTCAGAGCCCAGCAGTAAGGACTGTGACAAATTGTCAGATCCATGCACCTGCTTAGGAGTGGATATTCTGTCCCATATTTTTATAGCAGGAAAAGAAACACGAGGTTTTACCTGGCAGCTCCTTACAATCCGGCCAGTGTGAGGTATAATGCAGTCTTTTTCTCCATCCCTGCTTCTCGGATCTCAGGAGCTTGTGCCAAAAGCCTGTCAACTTGTTAAAAGTACATTAATGCAAATTCCAGAGCTTTCAGTTATGTTTATGCTAATAGAAAGCCTCCCGCTCTGTGACAGGCCCAAGTGAAGAGTCAGTAACAGGAAAATTAATTCCAGCTGTTGAAATTGATTTAAAACTAGTTTATTCATAATAATAATAATAAGGGGGGAAAAAAAACAGACGAATTCCTGAAATAAAAATAAAAAAGGGAAATAGAGAAAGCACAAAATCATGTTTACCGCGTGAAAGCGGAAAGGGGTCTCCTATTGGGAAGAAATCTTCCACATTTAATCAAGCCTGGTTAGAAGAAAGCTCTAGCTTGTTATCAGGTTGTAAGTGTAGATTAACATGAAAAGAATTAGCTATGTGCACAGCCTGCTTTTGCAAAGGAAACACAAGGGTTTTGTGCCTGCGTTTTGTCTTATGTTCCTTCTGTCTAATCCACAGGCAAGGAGACCAAATCCAGGCTGCAATGGGACACGCACTATTGTGGATGATAATGCTGTGCCCTGAGGACACCGGAGCTCCGAGGTGGGAAGATTAACTCCCATTGACCACTGCGTTTGTTCACTGCCTTTACATACGTTTCTGCTGACTTGAGCTCTGAGTGATTTCCATGTTTAGACAACCCCAGTCGTGGGATCATATACCCCAGCTTTGCTGGGCTTCCAGAGTTCAAACCCAGATCGAGCTGGGAAACGGCTGGCCCTGCCCTTTGAGAATGATCTCAGATGTTCATACCCCTGATCTAAAGAGCCAGATCTTGTCTTCTTTTATAACTCCCCAGCACTGGTCATCCCAAGGTCCTCGCCTATGTGTGCCTGCAGCCCTGGAGGAACGCCGCACCTCACAAAGCGCAGTTTGGAAGCAGAAGGGGAAGCAGCCTTTAAAACCGTGCTCAGAAATAGACTCTCCAGCATTCACCACCTACAGCTGGAACCACATTTGAAAATACATGGTGCTGATGTTTAAACCAGGATCCCAAGCACACAGCATCCACTGGCCTCTGGTGTAATGGCTCCTGAGTGCAGGATCTGGCCCTTTCCTAATGAGTACCTCCAGGTGCTGACCTGAGGTCTTATTTAGGATCCTGGATAGACCTGAGAATGGTTTGGGTTGGAAGAGGCCTTAAAGCTCATCCAGTTCCAATCCCCTGCCATAGGCAGGGCACCTTCTGCTAGAGCAGGCTGCTCCAAGCCCCATCCAACCTGGCCTTGAACACTGCCAGGTAAGGGACAGCCACAACTAAGCTAAACCTTATCCCTTTGCCAAAACCTTCTCTTAATAGGACCATATTCCTTGCTGCTTTTCAAGGGACTGATCCAGAGTTCACTGAAACCAACACAGATCTCTCCATTGACTTCAGCAGACTTCACCCCCAGTTTAAGGGCCAGCCTTTCATTTCCTTATCAACAAACCACACTAGCATCCACAGACTACGTTTCTGCTGCCTTCATCTCTCAGTTCCACATCACTAATGCTTCCCTACCTTGTATATCTTTGCCTCTGTTTACAACACCACACATTTTTCACAGGGGTGGGCGAAGGGGCAAAGACAGAGAGGTGCCGCAGCTCGCAGGGATCTTAACCAACTTATGGCACTAAGGAATTCGTGTGCGTGGCGGATGCGAGGACAAAGCGCTGGACCAACTTCAACAAGAGCCTTAGAGAAGCCAAGTCAAACCTATGGATGCTCAGGAAGCTCATAAAGGGCGCCAGCCCTAACCCTGTCGGAGGAGCAGCAGGCTGGGGAGTGTGCAGGAGGCTGCTTCCTCTCGAGGGGAGAAAGGGGGAAGGAAGTTTCAGTAGGAATCCCACGAGGACTGCAGAAATGTGCCCCTTTATTGTCCATCTCAGAGAATCAAGATGAACCCTACAGCATGGCACAGCTCAAACAATGCCACGGGCAGGCTGGCGGCCGAAAGGGAGACGCTGGGAGCTCAGAGACTGACAGTGCCCCTGACTCCATCAGAGGAAGGAAAGGACAACAATAAAGCAAGCAGGGGCTATTTCTCAGAGCGCACCCCATGACTTGTGCCAGCACATGCCAGGAAAGGACACTGCACATTTATAACTGAGGAATGTGCAGCTAGAGCCATCGTTTGAACTCAAAAGGGCCATTCACAGCTTTATCTACCAACTCTAGTCAATTCATGTGGGGAAACGAAGCATTGCAAACTAAATGAAGACCTGACTGGTAAAGGAGGAGCAGGAGGGGATATCACCCTTTGCAGGACTGATAAATGAAACTGGAGGGTGGGTGGCAGCAGGAAGGGTTCTCACTATGGGCTCGCATTGCCTTCCCTGGCACTCACCCTGTCCTTGCTCACCCCTTTTTGTGGGTGCTTGTTCACCAGGATTAACAGGCTCAGGCTGTTTTCAAGCAAGCTGCCAGGTTTCTGCTTCTGACTTAACGTGAGCCAGGCTCCCACCTGCCTCCTGCTCCCCTGGCCCTAAACCAGCAATGCAAACCCAGGAACTCCAACAGCAGCAGTCTGGGAGGGGGTGGTGCTGTTGGTTTTTAATAACCATCAGCTTTGGGTTATTCCTCCTGTGCCTCCTGGATCCGGAGCCTTTCAGGCATAACCAAGTCACACTTCCAAATTACACAGGGGGTGGAGCTCACACCAGAGACGTGCCTTTGAAAGGAAGCTCAGATTCTTAAGCGATTATTTCATCCCCAAAGACTGGCACTAAACAACCAAAAAATATCACTATCCTCACCGAAAATGCTGGTGCTGCAAATCCTCCCTCCTACATACGTCTTATTCACATAAAGGATGTTTGACTTGAGAGCTGAGTAAAGACAATCACATGGAGCCCTACGACCTGAGGAAACGGTTATCCAAAATCTGCAGTAGGGAGCCAAATCATCAGTCTTTCTTCCCCAAACAAACGGAGGTTGCTTGGAGCAGGCAGGAATCACATAGTGTAAGAAGCCAGGGGAAAGTCAGGACCAAAGCCCAGAAGGAATACACACACAAGCAAGGTCAGGAGGACTCCTCTGCCTTGCCCTTGCAGGGTCTTTGAGCCCACCACTCTAGTCAGAATGATGGTGAAACACAGGGGGCTGAGATTGCAGTAAAAGAGCAACCATCACCTCATCAGTGTCCAGGTTTCACCAGTCTGAAGCAACTCCTTCAGGGAAGACCAGAACATGCAGGATCCCACAGGGTCGAGGTCAAACTCCCCATGCGTTGCCTTGGTCCACGTCCTCCTGTAAGAGGCTGGCTGAAGGGGCCAGGACATTTCCAACAACCTTAAACCACTGAGCAGAACCGAGGAGAGGTTCCTCAGCAGTGGCTGTGCAGCACTCCCCTTCCTGCTGGACCAGCCTCCATTGCCAGGACCTGTGGCTATGGATGGATGGAGCTGAACTCTTTTACAAGGCATTAAGTTTCATTTGCAATTACTTCGGATTTTATTGCACTACTGAATAGAACAGGTTCATTAACTGGGCCAGCAGCATTGTATCCATATGCCTCTTTAATAGAGCTCTTCTGTTACTGTTTCCTTATTGGGCTTTCCCCTTTTGCTGCACACAACTGGATTTTACTGGCATCCAGCTTTTGCAATAGGTCCCTGGTGGCTCCTCCAAGAACCCTTTTTGTTAATTTGATGGCTGAATCGGTGCACAAGGAATGAAAAGTACTGTATGAGATGCCCAGGTCGCTACTTCACAGTGGGGACAACAACCAGCAAGTGCTGCCCAGAGGAACCCCCTCAGCTGAAGCGGTACCTTGCCCAGCTCATCTCTAGAAGCAAGATACACTTTGCTAACACACAGACTTCCCCTGCAACCAACCACGGTTGGAGGAGTAGGATGAAGGAGAGCTATAACAAATCACCCCATGAGGATCACGGTGTGCTCTGCAGGGATGGAGCCACAGGGACAGAAGACAGGGCTCCTGCTCCTGCAGATGCTCCTTCAGAGCACCCACAGGACAAGCATGCTTGTCAGCAAGTGAAAGAATTGGGACCTCAGTCTGACAAGCCGCAGAGTTTCCATAGAGAACATCAGTTTTCCAGGACAAAGCCTGAAGGAATCACCTGGTTCAGCCCAACTGCTCCCACTAGGAACATGAGGAGCAGGGCTTCAGTAGAACTGAGCACCACCAGCAGCCACTCTGTTATGTGCTTTCAAGAACTTGAGCTCCTTTGGAAACCTGGTCCCTCAAAGAAGATACCAGAAGGTGATGGTTGAAGGGAAGGGCATACACTGTTCTCCCCCCTTGTTAAATAATGTATTTCTTTCTACAGTGGATAAGACTCATGGAAGAAACACGTCTGAAGGAGGGATCAGAATAGAGAGCTAAACTGATGGAGGAGAAGGGAGTTCCACTTGCAGAATTCCATGTCAAGGTGTTTTTCTTCATTAAACATACCCCAAACCCCCACCAGAAATGCTGAATTATCACAAGCAAAACTTGGTAAGAAAGGGCTGATTCTGATGGATATCCCTGACGTGGGGGGAAATGGGAAAAGGTTTCAGGTTTTTCTTTGTCACGACTCCTCATTTCCGCGTTCTCTTTAATTTATACTTGGCCAAGAGTTGAAATCCAAACCAGTAAAAACTGAAATGAGATGTTTCAGTTGTTCACATCATGTGTCACCTGAGGTTTTAGGGTTTGCGGTGGGGAGAGCTGTTTTGGTTTAGGATTTTTGAGACGAGACATCACTATCCTGATTTAGGGAATTACTTGATCTCGGCTATTTTCCTTGTCCTAGGAAACTCTCCTGAGATGGGAAATCATGGCGAGCTCTGTTCTAGACCCAAGTACAAGGCACAATATCAAAAGGCATCACCACCCGAGAATACTTGCACTTGCTGAAATAGAATCCCAAAACATTTGCCTTGCCAAGAATAAGAGAAAGAATAGAAACAGGATGCTCCTGATGGGCTCACAAGGCACCACTAACCAATGCAACCTCCTCATCTCCCAGAAGAGAACACCCCACACAGGCTCACTGACACGGTGCTGCTCAAACTGAGCAGAAGATGCAAGCCTGATAAACCACAGAGGAGAAACCTTTACTTCTCCTCAGCACTTTCTTCCCTCTTGCCTCCTCAAGCCTTCCCTTATGTCACAGGTAGCAGTGAAACAGGACAGATTTGAGCCAAGGAAGCCCTGCTCTGATGTACCCCTTCAGCCCTCCCCACAAAGCCTCTTCACATCACTCCTCACCTCTCCCTCTTCCCAAAGCCCAGTGCAGCCCTGTCAGCATCTTCTCCACTGGTGCTTTGGACACTTGAAGCAGTGCAAGTATCTCCACATGCAATTCCAGCACCAAATCTGAACCCTTCAGTGCCTTCTGGAACACCCAGAGCTATCTTCAGAATCCCAAACAAACACATTAATTGCTTTCTATTTATCAGCCTCAAATCATTCTGTCTAATTACCATTCATCTGGAGTTTGTGTTTTTAATGCTTTATGGGTATTGTTGGTAATCTTTTAATTTCTCATTAAAAACAATATCTTGTACGCACTATGTGTGAAAAGCCCTAATCCGATAAATCAAGCAAGAGTAACACAGTTAAAAGGAAATCAGTGGAACAATATTTGGGTTTCTATATTTCTGCCAGTCAATTTGTAATTAAAAGTTGCTACTTTAAAAAACACAGTTGTTGCTGTGAAAGCCATTATCAGTCGGCATTTTCATATGAATACTGCTTTAATTAATTAGCAAAAGTAAATACATTATATATCAAAAACTGCTTTCCCACTGAACCCATGCGTTCCAGAACAAAAGGCTTAATAAACCATACAAAAGAGGGACAAATTAGCTGATCCCACCCTCCCTTTTCAGGTTTAGAGTCTTTTAAAGTTCTCCAAGGTTTTTTTCTTCCCCCCACACTTGCTTTTCTTTTCTTTAATACATTGTTTGTCTTTAGAAGTGCGTATGGGGGAAAAGATGCGACACAAACACAAAACATGCCATTCAAACTAAATGCTTTGGAAATCGGTTTTGCTGGCTCTTAGAAAACAGGAGTGTTTATGATTATTAAAACCCAAATGTAATTATGATCACCAGCAACGCGGTCCCTTTGGAACAAATTATTTGCTGCACGTTAAGGGGGTAGAGTTGGATTCACAAAAGGAAATGATGTGTCTGAAAAATTCTTTTGTCTAGGGCCTTGCCACAGACTGGAGACAACAGGAAGAAATCCTCCCCATCAATAAGCTGGAGAGAAAGTGTGGATGAACAGTGTCATTTCGGACTAAGGCCCGTGATAAGAACACCTTGAATCATCAATGACATCCCTTATCTCATGTGCTTTTAACAAGGGTCCTGCCATCTCGTGAGCAAACAAACCACTCACCTCATCCCGGCCATCTCTTGTTGCAGGGAAGATCCACCCCTGGTTGAGGAGCAGGGAGAGGAGCCAGCACCTTCCTTGACTGATGCCTGGGGCTGGGCTCCCACAGACAGTGGGCTGGTGAAGGGCAACCAATGGTGGGACCACAGGCTGATGTAGAACATCGCCTAAACAAAGAAACCCAACTGGATATGGTTGGATAAGAGAGACTAATTCCCCCAGTTTCATTAGACTTACCTAGAGAGCTGGAATTCACTGCAGGGGTGGACAGCGACCTCAGTAGGCTGAGCCTCATCACCCTTTCAACAGTGTACATGAATACTGGTCAACAGGCGAGGATGAGAGTGCAGATAACAGAGTGAAAGAGATAGAAGAGGATTCAATAGAAAAAAAAAATCACCTAAGGGTCAATTCCTTACATATCCTTTCCATGACAGTACTGAGGGGTTTCCATCAGGGAACAGCTCCAAAAGTAAAGGTCACACAAGGAAAGGGATGGTATTGGACTGGATAATTAACATCCTATGCACGCATCCCAAACTTCACTAACAGGAAACCCAAGGGTACTCTCAGCCAAAAGGCAGCTTGCAGTCACCAACTCCAACCCTCTCCAGCAAATCTCCTTTCTCATCAGAGGTTTCATTCTCCCACACAGCCCTGACTCTCAGCCATCTTCCCACTTGCACCAGACACTCAGCATGCTTCCTCACCAAGTAGATGGCAAACAAGATTCCTTCTTGAAGGAATTACTGAATCCTCCTCCTCTATTCTTGGATGCATGGAGAGATCTAACAATGAGCCCCAAACCCATATGCTTTGCCTTTCTCATGCTTTCTTTTGCTGTGTATGCCTAGACTGCGATGCCTTTGGAGAAGGGATGGAGTTTTTGCTCTGTGCAGTGCCGCACACCCCAACAGGGCCCTCAGTGATCAGAATTAATGCTTCAGGATGACTTAACAACCCGGTTCATCTTGAACCATTAAATCCAGCATCCTCCCAGCAAACAGTGCATTTCAGCAGGCCCGGAGGAGGTGCCTGTGCAGCACATAGGGATGGAGGCAGTGCAGGGTGGGATGCCACAAACAGCACCGTGCAGAGGGATGTCTCACATAGAGAAGCGTGTGCCTCAAGCAGCCCTTCAGCATAGGCATTCTTTTCCCTTCACATAACTGCATTGATTTTTATCACTGTTATATTTGGTTCAGTCGCCCATCTGGAAAGTTCTTGCCTCCCCCAGCCCCCATAAATAACCAAACCCAGCTCTAACCAAAGGCAGTTGACAGAATCAGCCCCATTGCCCTTTGGCAGTTCTTCCAGGAATTTTTAGGGTTTTTACCAGTCAGGAAAAGGCTTTGATGCTTTGGAATCAGGATTTTATGAAGATCATTTTGGAGGGTTCAGCCAACTCATGAAGTGTCAAATGGGGGGCACTCTTTCATCTCGTTGCTAGATGGGAAAAAGATCCTCCCTCTTACCGGAATGAGGACTGGAGAGGGGAAACGGAGATGAAGGCTCATCCATAGAGGGGAGGGTTTCTTTTCTCCTGGTAGAGTCCACCCACCACATTCCCATCATACTGATTGCTGCAGTCCTATCTGTCTGCTCTCCGGGCTACATCAGATAAAAGAACCGCCTGTTTGCTCCTGTTCTGATCCCAGCTCTTTGCCACTGTCCTTTTCCAGCTGCCTTTCTTGATGACGGCTGTATTGGTGAGGATGCTGCCAGGAACCTTGCCACATGCAGAATGAGACTGTAATCACCACCAGGCTGAGGAAATTTCCTCTTCCACTTTGCACCTATAAACACTGGCTACAAATGAGAGCGAGGAAACCCTGTGTTTGCCAAAATTCATGTGCAAACTCTTACCCAGCCATGGCCGGGTTGTTGAGGGCTCGGTTGCCACTTCTCCCTGGGTGGCATTCACACACTCACGGGTTGTTTCCGCAACTGGCACCCCTATTGCCTCGATAACTGCAGATGTCACTTGTTCAGAAGATGCAGGCATCAACCACTGTCTGGCAGAACTTAAGGGCTTCTGCAGGGCTGTGAGCTGCACGGCCCATCTTCATCTAGCATCTAGCTGATGCTATTCCACCTCTGGCTCAAAGGTGCATGGTTGCTGCTGTGGGTAAGCATGGCTGCATTAACTCAGTTCACCTCAGTGAAATACCAGGTTCTTTGTCTGGGTGCTTTGCTCAGATCAGACTACTCACAAACTGCTCCCTTGCTATGTGACCTGTTACCTGTCATTCACGGTCTGTCTGCGCAGCAGGTTCACAATCATGGGAGATTTGCAAATGTCAATCTCTGTACCACCAACCCTGAAGACCACTCAGACCCATGAAAACAGAGATGCTCCATCACTAAATGCGTATTCAGTTTACAAGGTTGTTGGCCCATCTCACATGCCCTCGTCTTTATCTGGAGTATCTCAGCAGCCAAGAAAGGTATTTGTGGGAGAAAGCCTGAGCAAGGCAAAAATCCGAGTTATCTTTTGCTGGCACATCCACTGCTTTAAGCTACCCCCAATCTAGCATGCTAATATGTACCGACACCTCTCCCTGCTATCATCATGGAGACTCAGATGGCATGCATGAACATATACTGTCTGTATTTAGACTAAATACTGAAGTTGCTTTTGACTTCCTACAGGAGGAGAGCAAGCAGTGACACCACAGTGCTCCGGCAGACCTGCACACACCACTCATCCTATGTGAGGAGTGAAACCAGCAAACAGGACACATCCAGAGCTTCCAAGGCAACGTCAGCAGCATTCCCAAGGGACATTATAGCAAGAAGGCTGACCCTGCCAATAAATGAAAGAAGCTTTGACTTGCTTCATTCACATCCTTGCCACAACCAAACACAGAGGCATCCAACCCATTGCTTTCCAATGCACAGCCTCCACCATGCTGAGAATATGAAGTAAGTACTGAGTACAGCCAAGCAGTCGGACAGCCACCTCCCTGCTCACCAAACAGCCCTCCGTTCCACTGGGAAATAACCCTTTGGTGCTGGTGCATTAGATCAGTTTCTACAGATCATGTCTTCTAGGCCTATTGCTCAAGGCAGGAGACTCGAGGACATCCACTGCTGGACGAGGTCTGCCTCCAGTTCCCAGCTCTGTGTATGACCTTGAGAAAGTCATTCAACCCTTCAAGGGTTGAGCTGTTTAACTGCTAAAAAGGCTCTTCCAGCTCTCAGCTGTCTTGTCTGTTTAGGCTGTGAGCTCTTCAGGGCAGGGACTGTCTCCTATTAAACCATCGTAACTCTCACTTAATTTGGGTCTTCTGCACATCCAAGGCCCTCACAAAACTGTCATAAAACAAAAGCTTTCTAATAAATTCTGGGCAATTCCAGATTCTGATCCAAAAGTGCTCAGTGGTTTTCCCTGCTGAATATGGTGCCGAATACCCCTTTTGTTGGAGCGTGTGTGTGTGAGGGGGGAGGAGGGAGACTCCCTATAATTTAAAGCGATTGCACGAAAGGCAGTTTAAGTCCTTGTGGCTGTATATTTCTTTTAATTAGTTTATGCACAGTGCATTTGCATGGGAAGCTGCACAGCATGTGGATGGACTTAATTAGGAGAACAATACGTTCCCTCTTAAGATAATGACTTGAGGATTATGGAAATTATTATTCCAGATCCATCCATGGGTCATTCGAGGTTCAGCATCCAGCGAACTTTGGAAATGCATTGAGGTCAGCACTTTGGATACCGTCAGGAAAGTCACTTGATTTTACTGGTGCTTCAAGGATTAATTATGAGCTGCAGGCATCCCCCAAGTTACACAATAGCCCCAGGACTCGCTGCATTTCACGTGTGCCATCAGCTGCTCTGGGAAGATGGATGTGCTGAATGGGGATGTGAGATTCACCGCAGTCATCTGCCAGCAAAGGCTCCTTCTGAACTCTCCCCCCTCCATTCCATGCCTCCTTTGCCTTTTTCTTCCTGGCTGGAAAGGCAAGAAACTTCTGTCTGTGCTAATGGATCTTTGGAGCTGAAGAATCAAGACAATGAGGAGAGTATTGCAGGATGCAGCTCAGTAGCCCACGTGAAATGAGACACATCATGTCCTATTTCAGAGCAAAGCGCCCAGAGGCAGCTGAGCTGGAGACATCACCCAAGTGTACCTCAGCTTTAACTCACAGCTTGATGGCTCTCAAAAATAGCATCTTTTCTGCTTCTCTCTCAACCCCTATTGGCTCTTAGGAAAGCAAAATTGCTTCAGAAGTGCTCCTGCATCACACCACGGCAGCTGGGGAACCAGATCCCTTTAAAGATCTCCCACAAGGACTGCATTTCACAGCCAGGTCAGTTCAATCTGAAAGCCCATCCTCCTCCTCCTCCTCTTAAAGGTGAAGAATCTCCACTGCAACAAAGGGTCCTGGAGAGGGGCAGCCCTGGATCCCGAAGGTGGACAATGCAACTGGAGAGTCTATGGAAGCCACTGTCTCAAATCTGAGCCACCAGGTACAGAACACACGGAAACCAGATCTTCACCTTAAAAAGCAAAGCCACATACACAGTGCAGGAGAAGATGGAAGCCCTTAACATCAAAGCCTGTTATTTAGCAATCACAGCACTCACACCTTGAGCATCCTTTCCTTCCTCTTTCTCTACAATGATGAGACAAGTTTCCCACTCAGATGCAATGGTTATAAATTAAAGCATGATTTTTTAGTAGCAGTGACAGTAAAGGCTTGGTGAAACCATGACGTGTGGTGCTGCTTTGGGAACTGAGGAAAGAGCAGTTCAGGATGGATGCAGACAGGACATCATCTGCTTTGCTGTCCTCACTGAAAACCTGATACAGGGCAGGCAATTAACAAGCAAGCTTCTCTGGGTAACCTATGCCAGTGTCTCACCAGGATGGATGAACTCACACAGCACATACAGAGCCGCCAACAGCATAGAACCCCAGTCAAAGGCTGGGGAGCAGATCCATCCCACCTATGATCCAAGAGCCCAGCAAAGTCCAGTTATTACAAAGATGAGAAGCAGGGAAAAGAAATCAAAGCACACTATTAATTATAGGATGAGAACAGCCGCTCAATGGCAGGGTCAACAGATACAGTTTGTGAGCATCACTCATTATTCAACCTCTTCTGTTAATAACATGGCACCCAAAGCACGGTAGGCACTGTACAGGGCAAACAAAGATGTCCCTGCCCCAAAGAGATTACAATCTAATTCTGATTTTACAGTTGCATTTCAAATGCACAGTGAGATCAAAGCCCTGCTCTCCTCCCCCAGGCACTCATTCTCTCTGGTGAAATACATCTCGACCCATAAACCACACAAGCAGCATGTGTCAGTGAATACTGCCATCCAGGACACAAAAGAGAACAAGGAGATGCCAAAGGTAGTCCTAACATCATGCTGGTGCTCAGGAGGGTGACTCTGGGGTACAAGAGAAGGGAAAACAAACACTAATTACTGCTTTGTCATCACTAAAGAAGGGATTTGTCTGGCTGCGGCACAGCCAGCAGGAACAGTGTGTGACAGCAATCCAGGGATGCGGCAGTCGCAGCTCCTCTGGGCACCCTGTGCCAGTGCCTCAGCACCCTCATAGGGAAGAACTTGTGCCTAAGAGCTCATCTCAGTCCCCCCTCAAGCAGGTTAAAGCCATTCCCCTATCCTGTCCCTGCAGGCCCTTGTCCTAAGCCCCTCTCCAGGTTTCCTGCAGCCTCTTCAGGCACTGGGGCTGCTCTAAGGTCTCCCCTTCAGGAGCCTTTTCTTCTGCAGCCTGGCCCCAGAGCAGAGCTTCTCCAGCCCTTGGAGCACCTTTGCAGCCTCCTCTGGACTCGCTCCACCCGGTAGAGCAGCAGTCACTTGGGATAGGACACAGTGAATTAGATCAGCAATCCCGGAGGCAAATCCCCGTGTTCCCTGTTCCCCAATCCACTCACAGCACCGCCAGCAGCAGTCCCATCCCCAATGCCAAATGTGAGGGTTCCATCATCCCCCACCCCATCGCCCCCCTGAAATATCTGCAATTCAAACACCAAATGTGCCCCTGATCCGCTTCGTTTCCAAGCTCCAGCGAGCTGCCGGCAGTGGGATGTGCAGGCAGCAGATGTTCGGGAGCCGAGCTGGCAGTCTGCACCACCTGAACGTGCATGGGGAGCAGCAGAGAAAGGTGAACCTTGCCTGGGAACATCTGATAGCGCCGTGCCCTTCGGAGCAGGAGGAGGCTGCAAAAGCACCAGCACCTTTCTTCTTCCTCCATGAGTCATTCCTGCTTCAAGGAGCAGCGGCTTTGATTATTAACTGGGCTAGTCAGCTAGATAGTTAAATGATTCCCAAAAGTCATTAAGAGCCCAATCAGATACGCAGTGCTTGACTCTAGCGCAGGAATGCAGAGAGGGAATCATATGCATAAACCATGCTTCAGAGAAAACCTCCATGTATTTTATATTTCAGGGTACGGGAAATCTGATTTAACTGAGGGAAAGGAAAAGGAGCTTAAGTAATTTAAGGGACCACATTAAACAAGGAAGAGAGAAAAAACTACAAACAGCAGCTACCATAGGGATTAGAAACAACAAAATACCATGTCAAAGAGCTCCTCCTCTCTACTCTCCAAGCAACAGGCACATCCTTTAGGTTTCCTCCAACTTTTCAGAGAGGAAATTCAGCCTTAAAGTCAGAGCACTGCCGGAGGATGGATGCCTGAAGATCTCACCCACCCTTCTGTGCTCTGTCCCAGTTCAGGATCACAGAGGTGAGACAATGCAGGAGGTGAAGGACTGGGCAGACACGGAAAGCCTACCTTTATGCTGGCCTCCACTCAGAGCTATGACATAGACTCTCCCCCATCAGAAACTCAAAGCTAATCTCTTGTGGAACTGTTATTATGGGAAACATGGGGTGCTAAGAATCCTACAGGGTTTGCTATGTCTGAAGACAACACCAAACGCTAACACCACACTAGGGACCAATCTTCAGGGACAGGCAGAGGGTTACCCACCTTGGCTGCAGCTTTGCTGGCTGGTTGCAACCCACCTTCCATCTGCCCTACACCTAGCCCAACAGGCAGCCCCTGCCCCATAGGTGTTTGTCCCCAGGACACTGTGCAGGGGTCATCCAGAGGAATCATACCTAGTGCATTGCATCCTTCTCCTCTAGGCTAAAATCAAAGCTATGACAAGCAAACCTCAACCATATCTGCAAAAAATAACCCAAAACAAGACTGAGGCTGACTGGAAAGCTGGTCTGCGCCTGGAATCCGTGACAAAACAAGACGGGAGGTGAAAGTGGCTCTTACGAGGCTCCGTAGGGGATTCTCCCTTTGGAAGCAAAGCACTGTCATGACTCACACGGCCCTCCCTGCCCTGCTTCTCAGGCAGAAAACCAAGTGTTCTCACAAGAGGTCAATAACCAGGATAAGCAGTAACCAGGTCCCCCCCACCGGCACAGCGCAGCCTGAAGCTTTTACTTCCTTCTTCCCATCGAGGGCTGGGAGCTCACAGGTTAAATGCACTCGTGCCTACAAAGCCTTCCTCAGACAAGCCGCCGTAAGGAGGGTGAACCCGTCATTGTTCGTGTGATTAGAAACCCAAGTCTTCCCCTGCAGTTATTCAATTAAACCGTAAACACAAACGGATAAGTTTCTAATGAGCCAGCTCTACACACTGTATTTATACCCCTCTGAAAAAGAACAATGCTCAAACTAGGTGCAATAACTGTCCTCTCTCCCAGCCTGGTTTCCTCCGCAATCGGGAATCAAGCCGCACAGTAGTTTGCTGACAAATTGGTTCATGTTATGAAGATAATGAAGGCATCAAATTACTCCACACTCCTTCCCCCTGGAAGCAGCGAGGCTTTTGCAGAAAGAGATTGCCAGGGTTTTCTTTGTGTGCGCATGTGTGTGTCATCTGTGACAAGACAAGCCCCAGAGGCCCGTCAGCTGAGGCAGGATGGTGCGAGCCTGGCAAGCACACTGCGAGGGGCAGTGGATATGGCAAAGGTCCACAGCCCCTGCACAGTGCTTTCATCCCCGCCTGCTTTGGGTTGAAGGGATCTTAAAGCTCCTCCAGCCCCAACCCCTACCATGGGCAAGGGCATCTTCCACTGGAGCAGGGTGCTCCAAGCCCCATCCAAGCCGGTCTTGGATGCTGCCAGGGATGGGGCAGCCACAGCTTCTCTTCTTACAGTACCCACAGAGATGCCCCAAATTGCTCCCTGAGAGCTTGTGTGGGTACCAATAACATTCAGTCACATTAAAGCAGCTTTACTTTAGGTCTCACATACTCTGCTTTCCAGGAACAAAGCCTAATGCAGCAGATCCAACAAGGCATTTACCCAAGGAGCCAAAGGTCATCTTCAGAAGAACTTGGGCATTTAGCTGGATCACAGCCTTTCCAGATGGGACCTCTGGGAGGTTTTCTGCTTCTTTGCCCTTCTGAGAGACTTGGAGAGGAGATTTCCATGTGCCTTTGGAAATAACAGTACTTATGGCCCATACATCTGCTTTTCCTATGATCCTACACATCCACTCGAAGAAGATTTGACTCCTTTAGAGGCAGTTTCTGAAGCTCAGGGGCAGAAGGATGGCAGAGAGAAAACTGTTCCCACCCTACCCTGTTCTTACTAAATACACAAATAAGTTCTGAACAGGTAAGGTTTCAGTGAACTGGATGCAAACAGCTTTCTAAAGCCCCTCCAGCCACTGTGAGCATCATCAAGCCCAGCAAAGCTCTTTAGTGATCACAACAAATGTGTCAGGCTTTCCCCTGCGACTGATTCGCTTTTGGGAACAGAAGCTAAGCTTTAAATCTATATTTCATATATAATCAAGCAGTCAAATCGGCCTTTTGATACAGCACCAGGCCAGCTGCTGTGGCTTTATCTCAGAAAGCAGGAGGGTCAACAAAGCTAGAGCCAGGGAAGTGACAGTTCCTCGGTATTATCCTCCCCGATCGTGCCCATCTTCTCATCTCCCCTATCAAATTTCTGGGCCTTTTTGATAAAGGATAACTTAAGAGCTTGTGCTGCAGGAAGCACACAAAGGTTATGCTTGGAAACCCCTCGTGGAAAGGCGCAGTTGTCAAAGGGCCTGCGAAAGGGAGCAGGATGGGTCCTACATGGGAGGGATGCTGGGTCAGGGATGGTGGGAAAGCTCTCCTCCCTCCACGGTCACCAACATCTCCGCTGCTAAAACCACAACGAAGGAGCATTTTAAACCCCACTGACTGCACGCGTTGATGTTGGTTGTTTTCTTTCCCCTCTCCCCCTTCTGCATTGCCATCTTTCTCAGCCAGCCCCTGTGGGGTCAGGGAGAGGAGAGCACTGCTCCCAAGCTGTTTCTTACATAAAGGGCTTAGTTTGGGGCCTTGGAGGTTGTCTGGTTGGTTTCTTTACTGTTTAACCACAGCATCAGCCAGGTCGGAAAGGACCTTTAAGCTCATCCAGTCCAACCGCTCCCCAGCACTAACCCATGGCACTGGTTTTAAATGGTTCTCTCCTCCCCCGGGGTTGCAGTTTGACCTTACAAACTCAGCAGCAATATCAGCTTTGGGGACTCCCTTCTGAGCGCCAGCTGAAAAGATTCTGCCCATCTATGAAAGGCAAAATGAATTCATGTTCAAATTCACTGCTTGGTGCTCTGAACGCTCCACAAATCAATGCAACAGGACATTTAAGCTGAGGCTGGCACCTTCATCCATAATTCTCTCTGTCAAGGGAGAAGAACAGGAGACCTAAAGGGCGTATTTTGTGTATCTGGGAAAAAAAAGGACAGAAGGTTCTGCCAGTCATCCACAACTTGATCCCTCATCTCTGTTACAGACCAATCCACTACAGCACTGCTATTCAATGGGCTGCATTCACAAGTGCCTGCCTCCAAAAGCTACATCAGCAGAAAGACAAGGATTTCTGAGCTTATCTATCACTTCTCATGCCAATTTCCCACCACTGCAATTTGCTTCCAGGCCAACGCTTCAAATTGGGTTATTAACTTTTTACCTTAGAATAGCGATGCAGTGCTGGGGTCAACATCTCGCCTTGAGATACCTTCCCTTGGGTTGCAGCGTCCCACTGCAGAGATAGGAGAAAACCCTATTTCTTCCTCTGTGAGAAGCAGGCACTTAATTCCAGATGATTATAGAATCATGGAATAGTTAAGCTCAGAAAGGACCTTAAGATCATCCAGTTATGTTGCAAAGGAACCACGTTAGTTTGAGCTTCGCCATATTTTGGATCCTATAGTTAAACTATTCCACAAGATGTGACAATTTCAGCACTTCCTATGTCCTGAGCAAAACTTCCTCACCTGATACTCACTAACAAGTGCACTTTGCTTGGCTGCTGGAGGTTTCGTTTGAATCAGTTCCTCATAGACAGAAGCCACGGTCATCACAAATGGAGCTGATTAGGAAGGTATCACTTGCAGAAGTGAGCTGGGATTTGGGAACCTCTGATTTTAAGTTACTTCAAAATAACCTTGCTGCTTAGGAAGGGCTATTTTATACCACCCTCTGAAAGGCATCCTGTGCTGATGGCCCAGAGGCTGAGTACCCAAAACCCCTGGGCCAGAATGAACACAGAGATCTTTGTGTGCCTTTGGAAGTAACAGTACTTACGGCCACGTATTTGCTTCTCCTGTGATCCTACACATTCACTCAATGCACCTCCTTCCTGGCCCTGTGGGATACTTCACTTTCCCAGCCCCAGCAGCCTTCCTTTGCTGGACCAAGGGGTTTTGCAGTGTGCCAAACAGGGTCTGTTGGTGTACACGACTGTGAAATTCACTTCAGCTGGAATAGAACAGGAGAAATTTAACCCTGAGGCTGCTGACAGCAAAATGGGCTGGGAAAAGAACCAACCAACCAAGGAAAAGCACAACCAGCACCACTAACCAAACCCCACACCTAAAAGCAATAAACCCTGCCTTGCTCTTGCTGTTCATCCGTTCAGCGCAGGACTGCTCTGCTCATGCTTTACACCCAAGACCTCCTGAAAGAGCCATCAGAACCATCATACCCTGGCCTTTAGTCCAGCAGCAATTCCTCTCCTATGTGGATGATTAGAGGGTACAAATGCTGTTTAATTAGCACCTCATGCATTGCTTTGTAACTTTTAGTCACCCTCTGGTAGCAACCAGAGACACAAAGGTACACACATCCACAGAGGCACACACCATCACCCCCTGCAGAAGTTCCTCCCATGCAATTATAGCTGGGTGCCCCCTAATTCTGATCTCTTGAGCATTTAATGCGTTGGCTCCGGGGTCTCCACAATCCTGCTCTAATTTGGCCAGGGGCCTTTGTATCAAAGGGCTGAGCTGCGTGAAAGGTGATTTAGCAGAGATGGTGTCGGTGATTACTTTCAAAGGAACTGCTGCAGCCCCACCACGAGGGACACTGCAGCCTCCAGATAGGGGGCCCTTATCATATTTTCTATTCTCAGATAAGATTATGTTTCCTTTTTTCATCCTCCTTCCTGAATCTTCTTGATAACAACTGGGGGGCAGTTTAATCATGGAGGTTGAAACAACCAAAAGGGTTCCGAGGGTGGTGGTGGGGAGGAGGAAGAAACTTTACTGGTCAGAAGAGTTGGGTAAGAGCAAGAAACAAAGCCAGCAGCAGAGATGGGGTTATTTCAAAGGGAACAGCTGTTAAACTGCAACCAAACCCAAAGCACATGCAGCCAACGTTCCTGCGGTCGCCCGTCAAAAGCAACAACAAAACGAGTTGTTCACGCGCCCATCATGTGGTCTAAACAAATTAGAGTGACAACGGGACCAGGACAGGGAGATGGATGAGCTCAGAACAAGAGGGACAGGCCCTTTGTGAAACAGCCCTTTGTGCTGCTGGGGGGGGGGGGGTGTGCTGAACACTAATTATATCACTGCAATAAGACAAAGCACTTTGACATGATGTGAACTGGATCCAGGGAGCCAACCCCGAGCCCTGGGGTTTGAATCTACTTGGTCTGAGCATCAGAGACAGAAGGGAATGATGAGTGCCCTGCGTTACTGCCCCGAAGAAAGGATTCAGACCTGGAGTTGGAGGGGTGCAGGGGACTCAAGCTCTAGCCAGAACTGACCATTCAAGGACAATACAGTAATGGTGCAGCATGGTGAACTCCCTGCCATTTGTTCAGGGTGAGGGTAAAAGCCCAATTGAATGAGGCTTTCTAAGGACCATGAGGCTGAGCTCGTCCATGGCAGCACCACCTCCTCTGAGCCCATTCTGAATCAGCACCCTAAATGTTGCATCAGAAGGTGCCAGGCTTTGATAGTGGCAGTTAAGGGGCAGGAGGTGAGGTGGGGAGATAACATAGTTCAGACAAGGCTATAAATCTGAATCGTGCACTGCCTGTTCTCAAGCACGGTCATCATCCCCCTTCCTTCTCCCCTTTGCTCTCGTCACAAAAGCCCTGAGCAGCCCTACTCTTCTTTGGCAGCACTACCTCCAAACAACCCCTCAATCACCAGCACGTCTGTTGTGTCAGTGCTGAAGTCCCCACATGCCAAACCACAGGGGACTGCTGATCCATCTTTGTGTAAAAGGAAACCATTCCGTCCTTCAGGACGGTTTGCAGCAAGAGGCAAAGTGTATCCAAGATACCAAAGCAGCTCTAGAGGCACGGCCTGGTTTTCTAAGCCTGAAAACCTTCCTTAAGGGCAGCCTGGAAAAGAAGAAACCCTTGAGACACTGTCACCACGATATGACACTGGACCAGCAAGAGCCATGGTCCCCACTTAGACTTAGCAGCATTTGGAGGCACCTGGAGCTGCCCATGGACTGGGTCACGTATGAGGATCCCAAGCACCAGCCTCGCAGTTCATGATGTCCCTTCTGGAGTCACACTCGGCTGGTCACAGGTGCCCATCAGCCAGCTTCTGGCCACTCACGGTCAAAGCCATGTTTCCTCCTGAGCCTGCCCTTTGGGGCTGGAACCAAACCTAGGACCAGAGACAGCACATCCCTAGGGAGCTGCCAGGGCAGAGGACTTGTCCTCGAAGATGCTCATGTGCAGAGTGCATAGCCAGGCCTGTCTGACTGCAAGGCAGCGGATGGCAGCTTACCACAGAGCTCTTGGTAATAAAGTCTATTTGGAGACTCGCAGTGAAAAGTGTGTTCCTAATAGAGGATAACATTTCATGGTCATTATGCGATACACTTAACTTTAAAAGGAACAAAAATGCTGAGAAAGTCATTTTCTGAAAAGGGCTCTCGAATTTCATTACCATGGGTCAAGTGCCTGGGGAGAAGAATTAAAGGAAAACACGAACTTGTGCACAAATTAATTAAAGATATTTCCACTAATAAATTGTCCCCGGATCCCAAGGCAGAGTCTTCGGTTTGCTAAATGTGGGAATATTCAAGTTGTGGTTTTCTCCACCAGGCAGGCGGTTTAGCAATGCTTCAAATCAAATGGACAGAGGTGGGGATGGGGAGAGGTGGGGATGGGAGGGTGTCACTTCCTTCTTCAGCCCAGAGAAAATTCCCGGTAGTTTAGTGCATTTGTAAGAGAAAAAGAAGCCTTGCTACCCCCTGGGACCCGCAGCCATGAGGACCTGTTCACATCTTAGTTTTCCTTGATAGAGCCAATTCCTCCAAACAAGGCTCCCTCCTCCACATTCTTCCACCAGAACTGTGAAGGACTCTGCTCCTTTTGATGCAAAGGCCGTGCCAGTTGCTGTAACATGAGGAAATTGCACTGCAAGGGGAAAGCAAACAAAACAAGAATCCCAGAAGGAAAAGCAGAATTCACTGTCAGCAGCTTCCTGAGGAGTGGGCCTGATGCAGCCCCATGGAATAATCCCTTCCCACCACAGTAACAGCTACCATGAGAGGGGCTGTATTTAAGCAGCCAAATGTAACACGGGGATGGCAGCAGCTTGCCCTGGGCTGTTCTCAATACATGGTCAAAGCCTTTTTGGCCTTCCTGATAGGCTTTACAGTGTACAGGTCCACCGTCAGGGCAAGGCACCTTCAGCCCCTCGGTCCTGGGTCTCATTAAAGCACACGATGCTGCATGAACATCACTTCCCTGTAAGGTGGTGCAAACCACAAGGGGTAACAGCTGCATGCTCAGGTCTCTTTGCATTGTTACCTACCACACTCAAAAGAAACCTGAACTTCATTTTCTTTCATGGCTTCGATATTCTCCCATTTATCTCTTGCAAGCATTGGAAAGTCCTTGGGGCGGTTTTCATTTTGGAGGAAAGGGAACTGAGAAGATGTGAAGTCCTTTTGCAGCCCATCTTCTGCAGAGACCATCACTGTCTTAGGTCACTACTGGTTTACTCCACAGTGGGAAGAACTCGCTCTCCAAAGAAGGTAACCAACAAACCCAAAGAACGAACCTCCTAAATACACAAATACAGCTAAGGAGCCCTGTCCTAAGAGCTGGGATGGTTTGTTTGGTTTGTACTGACCTGATCCCATTTGAACATCCCTGTTCTCACAGTGATCAGGGGCTGAAACGGAAGGAAACTGCTTCAAGCTTCTCTTTCCCTTTATTTTTTTTCCCCTCTCCTGCCGACCACTTAAATTTCACAGGCACCTGAATCTGATCACAACTTCCTCTGTCCAACGTAAAGTTTAGTCTGAGAGAGCGCACATACCACAATACGTTGGGATAATATTAATGTATAGTATTTAAAGCCCCAGGGCCTGTATGTTTCATTAATTTCCTCCCCATTAAAGTAAAATGAGGATATCCTGTAGAGAATTGCAGTGAACCATTCGGACTGTGAAACTCCTCCTGACCCTGCTAAGAAAAACAGACAGGAGAGGAAAGAGCAGCTGATGGCAATATCCAGCCACCCAAACGGAGCCCAGGGCTCCTTGTTCAGCTCTGCACTGCTCCCATGCAAATATTTAGCTTAACAGGATGTGAAGAGCTGGTCAGCAAGCGTTAAAAAAATACGCACTGATTTTTATTTGTTTGAAATGGGAAACGTTTCCCAGTACATTCCTTGCAGTGCATTAACCTCAGGCGCTATTTCCACTCTGGGATTGAGCAAGGCAAGGACCTGGGTTGCACGCGGGTAATTTACATTACTGCATCTATCTGTGTGTGGTTGGGGCACGCACACCAATCCTTGCTCGTTAACCCTGCCCAACACAGGGTTGGCATCCATGACAAACCCATCTCCTCCAACACAACTAGGCATTGCGGTGGTTGATGCCAGCCCATGAAGGGCTCTGTCAGGTTTTGGACAGATCCAGCGGAGCCCAAGGCCTTTGAAAGCACAAGGATATAAACCCCTCCTCTCTTGAAAGCACAGGTGTAAGCACATGGATTGTTCTAAGGAAGCTTTTCTTTGTGGAGGACAAGGTTCAAGTTCTACCAGTTCCCATGTTTGGGCTGTTCCAACCTGCTCTGCCCAAGGGCCTGAGCTCCGCTGCTCCATGGCAGCCACAGCAACAGGCAAAGGCACAGACTGAACACGGGAAGGGACTCAAACAGGTTTTGGCAGGCACCAACCCTCCTCTGCACATCTTCCTATTCGTCTGGCAATCTTCAGGTCATGCCTGAAGTGATGCCCAGGAAGGCTGAGTGCAGTGCAGGGAGCCTGGGGACCCATCCTGCTTGGAAACCCACCACAGACTCCATAGCTAAGACACTTGTGCATTAACTTGGGAGCACTGGGAACTCAAGCACCCAGATTGGTCTGAACTACCTTCCACTGATGTGAGACATGCTTCAAAAACACAGCTGGAAAATGAATTTCCTCTTCCGTAGCCCCATCCGACACCAGCCCTTTGAAAACCTAATTTCAGTCCCAAGTAATAGCTCTGCCCTGGTCCCAAGACTGCAGGTTAAAAAGCATATTTCAGAGGCAGCGTGTTGCCTGCCCGCAGGGAAGAGGCAGTTTGAATTACCCTGCACCAGACACCGGATCGTTAACAGGGGGTTTGCGATGGGAAGTACAGGGTGAAACCAGATAGGGACAAACACAAATCCTGCAGGGCACAGCACGACAGGAAGATTTAGATCAGACATCAGCCAAAGTCCTTCCCTGTGAGGGTGCTGAGCACTGGCACAGGGTGCCCAGAGAAGCTGTGGTTGTCCCATCCCTGCAGTGCTCAAGACCACATTGGACAGGGCTTGGAGCACTCTGCTCTAGTGGATGGTGTCCCCTCTGTGGCAGGGGGTAGGAACTGGATGAGCTTTACAGCGCCTTCCAACCCAAACCTCTGCCATCCTATTCTATGGGAAGGTGCCCCTGTCCTCCCTACAAAGAAAAAGTCCCCACAAAGCCCCAACTCTAATTCATGGTCGTTACTTTCAAAACCCACTGCCAATGCACCTCCCAGGCCAGAGGATCATGAGGAATATCCATTTCTGTTTGCTTTAACCTTAAAAGTGAAGCCTGTTCCAGCTGAAAGCTCATTCCCTTAGTTCCCAAGCTTCGTGACATTAGCCACCATTTCCATCTCCTCCGTTCCCACCAGCTCCTTCCAGCAGACCCCAGCATGTTCTTCTCCCGTTTCACTTCACATTTCCCCTTCGCCAGCAATCTTCTTGCTCCTACCACCTCACAAGCACCTTCTCCAACCCCTTTCCCAGCACACAACTAAACCGCTTCCTTAAATAAGCAGTGGGTCTGAAGAATGAAGGTTAAATCAGATTTTGCAACACTTCTGTGGTGCTTGGCTCCTAGGCAGTCATTTGGGCCCATCTCTGCTTCCAATGCCCTAAATTGCATGAAGAATTTGGCCTCTGGGCATTACAGGAATGCGTATCATAATTAATCAAGAAACGCTCCGAGCACCGTATACATGCCAGGGATTGCTTTTGTACCATTTAGGTTTGAAACAAGGACTTTCATGCTCGCGTTCGTTCGCAAAGTGCCAAGCCCCCATTGGAGACCATGCACATCTCATCTTCCCATGCCTCCAGCCAGCTCCCAGCGGGGGGAAGCAGGGGGAGGACAGACCCATGTTACCATATGCAATAGCCTGATGATTACTAATATTTCCTAATAAAGAAAGCATCTCTAAAAACCCACTAAAAACCCCACAGCCCCCAGCAAATGATTTGAATAAAGGGGAGGGGAGAAGGTGTGGGGGGGAAATTGTCTTAATTAAAATTCTCCCTTTCATCCTAGTAATTACATTCAAAGAGGCGACAGCAGCAGCATCGCTGTTTGTCACCGCGCCAGAGCCAGAAATTGATTTGATCACCGGGACATCATGTTGCATTAAATAAAATCCTTCAAAATCTGCCAGCAGTTTTCTGCTTTTCTAAACTGTAATTAGTTCGATAGAACACTGCAAAGAAGGGTGAAAACAGAGAGAGAAGAGGAGGAGGAGGAAGGGGACCCAGTGGCAGATAATATGCCAGTAATGATGGAAACACCTGTAAGCCAGCGGAGATCTAGCAGCTATCAGCTCTGGCTGCATTCCATATCCATTAGCTACAAGAGGCTGCTCGGGCCCCAGGAAAGGAGGGTGTTAGCTCTGACAACTGGTGAAAAGCTGATGAAAACGTACCAAAGGGGCAGTCACGGTGCTGTCATTTGATAAAGGGGAGGGGGGGAAGAGAGAGGAAAGGGAGAAGGGAAAAAAAAAACCCAGGAGTAAATCAGTCTAATTAATGGCTTTGCTCATTTATCAGGGGCAAATGCTAATTATTCTTTTTAATCACTTTTCTGCCACAGTTGCTCACTCTACCCCCCCCCCCCCCCCAGCTCTGCTGGTACAGAAGCAATCCAAACCTCAGGCTTATAAATAAGGGAAGCACAAGAGAAAATGAACGAATGGATGAAATCGTTCCATGGAATCCCACCAGCCTTCTCTCCATGTGGATATCCCCAGCATCCTTACTGCTCTCCAACCTTCCTTCATGACCTACTGGCTAAAAACCAAAGTGAAGAGCAGCCCTTGACTGAGAGCATGAAAGCTCCTGCAAAATAGCTTTTAAACACATCCATCCCTTCAAACTCTGAACTGCTCCTCTCATAAGCCATGATTCTGCCTCTCATTATGTACCAACACCTACATGAATGGTTTCTGTTTGTGCCAGGCTATAGGAAACAGCTCTCTGCTGGCAAATCCGAGCGCTTCTGTCTATGAATATTAGTGTTCACCTTTCCTGCCATTCAATTCACAATGAGCAGGGCTGTCAGAAGCAGCGAGCAATGCTGGTTGCACATCTCCAGACACCTCCGTTCTCCTGCATGTGCTTTTTGATCTTACTAAGGATGATCTGCTCTATGACCTTCCCCAGCACTGAGCTCAGGCTTATAGCCTGGAGTTTCTGGGGTCTTCCTTCCTGCCCTTTCTGTAGAGGCATCACATTGGCCAAGCTCCAATCCCCTGGAACCTGCCCACTAGACCAGGACTGCTGACAGACGATGGAGAGCGGCTCAGCAAGCTCCTCTGCCAGCTCCTTCCAGCACTCTTGAGTGTAAACCCATCCAGCCCCATAGACATGTGTATATAGATACACAGAGTTGTGGTCAGCGGCTCAGTGTCCAGCTGGAGACCAGCAATGAGTGCTGTCCCTCAGGGATCGGTCTTGTTCAACATCTTTGTCAGTGACATGGACAGTGGGATTGAGTGTGCCCTCAGCAAGTTTGCTG